>PVLA01006413.1:104732-124831 GCA_004027455.1 Hydrochoerus hydrochaeris | reverse complement strand
CCTCTCTCCCCTCCCCTCCTGTCTCCCCTCTGTCTCTCCTCTTTCTTCTCTCTCCCTCTCTCTCTCTCTGACAAAAGTCTCACCTTCCAAAAGTCATAGTATTTACAAATGGATATGTGAGTGTGTTTTAAACTTCCCAGCCTTTACAACAGATAGGCAGCATTTTTAGTCTAGGCTCTAAGCTTCCAATTCCATGACCTGGAGCAAGGAATCTATCACTTGAAGTACTAGTCTCCTAATTTGAAAAGTGAGGATTAATAATTGCTTCATGATTTTGTTATGAGGATTTCACGACTCTTTCTGTACAAATAGCTTGTCATAGTACTTGGCAATATGCAAATTCAAAAATCTGTCATAATTTTATTTTTATTAATCATCAAGGGGCAGCTGTTATGTGGTCAAATTCAGTTAGGTGCCACTGATATTTAAGGTAGGGATAGCAAGTTCTATATAATACAGTGATGTGTGCATGTGTGTGTGCGTTTGGATTGTTCAATAAATTATATTTTTATTTTTGGTAGAAAATACAAGAAGCCATATTTCTATTTTTATGTATACACATTGATCTATGTAATTGATTATTATCTGTGTTTGGTATCATTGATAGGGCTTTGGGAAGCATTTATGAATTCTCATTTTGAGCCTGATCTATTTTAGGATATAGTATATAGATATTTGGAATAATAGTATCTTAGGTGACTGTGATACACTTTCCTCTGTCTTCATTTGGGATTTGTGAAAATTAAAAGCACTCTTAGGTAGCTTACAATTTATTTGAGAAGTATTGTGGAGCATGTAAAATCTTATCACAGCGCATCCTGATGAGAACTGAGACAGAGACAGATAGATAGATGGATAGATAAGTATCTACCTAGCTCTGGGAGCACTTGCTTTTGGTTTTGAGAGAAAGCTAAAAAGTCAACAGGAGGAGATGAAAACAAACATTTAAAATCATATGGATAACACTGGTCAGGCCTTAAAATCATGCAAATTTACCAAGAGGAAGAAGGAAAACTTCTTGAGTGACATATAGATGTACATCAGAGCAGTGATCTACTTGGAAGTAACTTCTGGATTTATGAGTAAGGACTGAAGATAAATTTTCCTTTCAAGATTAATTTAAGATATGAAAAGTGTTAGAGTGTGTGGGTGTGTGTGTGTGTGCACTTGCATGCTTGGGGAACACTAATTATTATGATTGTATTGTTTTTAAATAGATTACTACTAAAGGCCAAAGGTTTTGTAAACAGTGGGGAAAACAATTAGTAAATGCAGTAATAGTGCCTTGGTGTGCAGTTCTATTTTCAAGGTTAATTATTTGTTTAATTAAATCCTTTAGAATCAACCAGAGGTGCTATTGTCTAGAAATATTAGGCAGACATGATTATCTCTGGCTGTGTAAGAAATGTGTGACATTTTTCACATCTTGATAACATCTACCCTTTTCTGACTTTGGAAACTATCTCACATTGTGCTTTTGTTTGTATTAAGCATTTTCTCTAAGAATTATTGACTATTTATATACTTATGTCTTTATACATGAAGGAACTGAGGCATTGAGAGGTCAAAATTCCTCTTGGAAATATAATAGAGCTGTGATTTGTACTTAAGATTCTATATTCTTAAAGGATACCTCTTAGGACACTGGTTAAGTATTAGAGTGGAAAGACAAAGAATTTGAGGGAGATGGCATGTTTTAGAAGCTATTGAAATCACCAGGAATGAGAAAATGATGTAAGGAATAGAGAGAGAAATGTGACAAGAAAATGCAGCCAGAGGATAATGAGGATTCACTATGGAGAAATAATGAACTATTAAAAGATATCTCTGGGATTCTTTTTTAAATTTTTGCTTTTTTTTTTTTTTAAATAAAATAGACTTACCCAACAGAGGAAAAAATAATAAGAATGCAGTTTGGTGAACATGATCCATGTTTGGGGTTGAATTTAGTAAACCAGTGCAAAAAACTAATAGTATTTCGGCTCTGGAGTTCAAATAAAAGAGCAAAACAAAAATATGGAGTTATTGGTGACTTGGACTTATTCTTCAGTTTTGCCTCAAGTGTCTGATGTTTCCTTTGGTCTTTCACTTTGGCTATTATATAATGATTTTTATCCTCTTCTTTTGGGTTTCTTGCAAGTAAAAAGAAGTTCATAGTCTATGTAGTACATCATTGCCACTAAACACATAACCCATGAATGTACCCTTAGTCAAATAGATAAGACGTAAAACTCAGAGTGTGTCTTTTTCAGTTCCATATTTTATCCTTATTGTTGTATTTATCACATGCCGCTGACCACTGAGAATTAAATTTGGACTCTGTGCCAACCACCGCTCACCAGAATGCATGGTTTGACACAGACTCACTTGAGCTAACCTGGTACCTACTTCTTCTCAAAGCTGGGGTTTTTTAAGATATTTGCTATGATACAAGAGCTGAATATGAAATGATAAAGTTTTCATTCTGTTGATCTCTGTAGAAACTGCCACTTTGGGGACCAGGACCTGTGAGGATGATCTTACAGAGCAGCAATTGAGAGCAACCTCAGGTAATTATTTCTATTTCTTTCAAAATCTTGCCTCGTCCTAGATGAATTGCATTTGTTACTCTTATAATTTATGTGATAAATGTTCTCGTATACAGGTCTAATTAGATGTGATCAGATCTCTTATACAAAATAATGAAAAGCTGATCCATATCCAGTATTTGGAAGCATTTGTAAGGTGGCTTTGACTTTTAGAGCAGCTTATGGCAATAGCAAGCTTGAGAGAAAGATAGATTTCATGGATCCCACCTACCCCTGTACGTGCTTAACCTCCCTCATTACCACCTTCCTACCCTGATTGATGTATATATGTAAATGACTGATGAACCTACATTGACACACCACATAGTTCACACTAGGCTCGACTTTTGGTGATGTACATTTTGGAGTTTGGGATCTATATCCATTATTTTAACATCATATCAAATAGTTTCACTACCCTTAAAGATAATGTATCCAACCAACTCATTGTCCAACCCATGCTTGTGAAAACACTGACTCTTTGCTGTCTCCATATTTTTGGCTTTTCTAGAATGTCATATATTTTTATAGCCTTTTCAGATTGACTTTTTTCACTTAGTAACATGCATATAATTTTTTCATGTGTTGAAAGCTCTTTTCTTTTTAGCACTGGATAATATTCTATTGTCCAGATTTATGAGCTTATCCATTCTCTACTTAAGGGCATTTTAATTGCGTCTTAGTTTTGGCAGTTGTAAATAAAGTGCTTGTAAACCTCTGAATATAGGTTTCTGTGTGTACAATAATTTTCATTTGTTTTGTGTAAATATCAAGGAGTGAAAGTGCTGGATAATCTGTTAAGATTAGGTCCAATTTTGTAAGATATATCAAACTACACCAAAGTACCAGCAATGATCCTGTCACTACTCCCCATCCTCACCAGCATTTTATGTCACTATTCTGGATTTTGGCCATTTTAATAGGTGTTTAGAGGTGTTTTGTTGTTTTTACTTGCAGTTCCCTGATGACATGTGATAGGTGGAATGCCTTTTATATAATTATTCACTATATACATATCATCTTTGGTGAGATATCCCTTAAAGTGTTTGAATCATTTTCAAATTGAATTATTATTTATGATTGAGTTTTAACATTTTGTACATCAGATATGTTGTTTATAAATGTTTTCTTCCAGGCAACAGCTTGCCTTATTCTCTTAACAGTGTCATTCACAAAGAAAAAAATTAATTTTAATGAAGTTGAGCTTATCAATTCTCTTATGGATTTGTAGAAAGTTGTTATAATCCCAAGATCATCCCCTATCTAGTTGTTTAAAAGTTTTATGTTTTTCATTTAGATCTACTATTCACTTTGATATAATTCTTCTGAAGTATGTAATGTTTGTCTCTCAACTCTTCTGTATTTTTTGCATGTAGATTTTTCTAGCTCCATAAAAAAGAAGTAACTTCAACCTGACAATTTCTTACAGCTACATTAATACACTATGAAATTTTACCATAATCATTCATTTTATGTAACATATATTACTAATACGAGATTATTTTCAGTAATTAATGGATTCATTGGATTTGGTATATTCATGTGAACACATTCACTAGTCTCTCTATGTACATATAGATAAGCATACATTAAAAATGGCAGTTATGGCTTCTTAGGTGCATTACATTGAGATAGCTTAAGAAGAAACTTACCTATGTACTTTCATTATATAATATGGTATCAGTGAGAAATACATACACTAGGAGTAGTAACGTACTATACAGAAGAAATGACAACAAAAAGTCTTATACATCCATGGTGGAAAAATGAAATACTTAAAAAAAGATTTTGCAAATGAAGAAAAGATTTTGCTTGGAAGTCTTCCCTTAAAAAAGTCAAGGTGCATATCTCATGGATATTTTCTAAGTTTTGTATGTTATTTTCTCTACAAAATTACAGATCATAGGAGCTGGGAATATAGCTTAGCAGCACAGTGCCTGTCTGGCAAGTGTGAGGTTGTGAGTTTCATTCCTGGTACTAAAAAACAAACAAAAAAATCTTCTTTAAAAATTAAAGAGCATATATAAGATAAACTAGAAGTAATTCAGACTGCCCCACTTTAAGCCAAAAATAAATTGCCGTTAATGACTTTGGCCTAAGATAGCAAAAAGGCAAGAGTTATGACAATAATATTGAGCTAAGAATGGTCTATTGCCCACCAATACACTTTATTGTTTTTAAACAAAGACATTGAAATTTAAATCTTTACTTCAGTTTCTCTGAGATGCTTAGATTTAGATATTGTGGATATTTCCATCTAGATGTTCTACATGAAAGATAAATTACAAATTTTACTATTTTTTTCTGCAACAGTTTTTCTTTTCTGATTTATTCCAGTTCTTTTGATGAGATCAGGCCACCATGTAATAAAACTAAGAATCATCAATTTTACTCGAATATTAGTGCCTCTGTGTGCCACAAACTATTACCCAGTGTTCATGAATAAGACCAACAGCAGCACCTTTCATTAGATGATATTTCTAGACACTGACACAGGGAATTTTCAGATTGCAGGAAATGTGGTAAAGGTGGTGAAAGAGGTAATAGGCTAAGCAGGGTTTCCTGAAGTATGTTCCACTCGAGAATTCTTAAGAATACAAAGTCTGAGCCCCACTCTTAACTGAGCAAATCAGAAACCCTGGGGGTGGGTTCCAGTAGTCTGTGATTATCCGAGACCTGGAGGTGATGGTGATTCTGGTGGAATAACTCCCTTACTTTAGAAGTGATCAAATAAGTCTTCTGAGGAGGTGACAGGTGAGTCAAGTCCTGAAGAATTAGAAGGGGCTAATTATGCAAGGAATTTCTGTAGAGAGTTGGTCACATTCCAGGAAGAGAAAGGAGCCTGACATGGGAGAAGTGAATGAGGAGGAAAAAAGCACAAAATGTGTTCAGAAAAGCAACCAAGGGCCTCATCAGTTCAGCCATGGTAAGGAGTTCATGTTACTCTAGTGAAATGGTCAAGTATGCCAGAGCTCAAGCAGAAGAATGGCTTGTGTTTATTTAGGCTTGCAGGATAAATTACAGCAAAGTAAGAGTGTGTCTTAACTAGTTATGAAACCATTTTAGTAGCACAGATAAGAGGCTAAAGATACTGACCAGGAAAATTTAAAGCAGATGGATTCGCAAGAAGAAATGTTAGACTTTGTTGATTGGCAGAAGAATGTGAGTGGGAAAACATTAAGAACTGCTTCTAGCACATGGTGCTACAGTTAACTAAGATGGGAGAAAAAAGTGGAGAGAGATGTGTTAAGCAGGGATCTAAAGTTATGATTTGAGTGTATTAAATTTGGTATATCATTTAGACGGCCTTATAGAGATATATGATTTAAAACCACAGGTCTGGATCATTTACAGAGAAAGTGTAGATGGAGAAGAGGGCTTAGACCAAGGCTGGAGGACTTCAGTATGTACTTAGTGGAGTCCTCAGCAAAGAGAAATGAAGAGGAATTTTCAGAGAGGTACAGCGAAACAAAGTCATTCTGAAAAAATGAAATCCAAAAGAGGTATGTTTTCAAAGAAAAAGAGAGCAGTGACCTCTTTGAGAAATGGAACTTAAGATGCAAAGAAGCGACCTGTAGGATCTTGCAGCATGGAGATCACTGATGACTTCGAGAAGAGTAATTGATATAAAAATAAGCCAGGTTTTTTTTTGAGAAGACTAATGAATGAGATTTAATAATAGAGAGAAAATATAAAAGCAAACAAGAGGGAGTACAGGAATGGAGCAAAGAGTGGACTCTCCTCCCCTAGGTTGTTTGTTCAATTTATTCAGTGTTGCATGTCGTGTGTCTTGCCTTCCTACCATATTCCAGATACTTCTGACAACAAGACAGCTAAAATAATTACCATCTACAGAAAATGCTTGCTGATAAGGCAAATAGGCAATGCAAAGATACTTTCCACATACAGTGGTAAGTAGTGAGACCGTTAGGCATCAGTGCACAAGAAGAAAAATAGAACTTTCCAGACAAGTAATCAAGTTCAAAATCCAGAAAAGACTTTTGGGGTGAAGGAAACAATGTATAATACAATCACAAGTAACCCAGTATTTTTACTAAATACTGATTTTGTGCTAGGCTCTATATTGATTGATTTTCATAGGCAAACCTAGGAGGTAGATATTATTAACCCCATTTTTCCAGATATTGAGACATTTCCCAGGTTGGGAATGAATGATGAAGTGGAGATTATGCACTGAAGAAAACTTGGCCTAGATAATTAAAGAAATCTACTGGTGTGGATAGGGAGGGAGGCAATATTACAAACGGTGTTTCTTAGTGGTATTTATAAAACGTGGCTTGGACCAATACATCAGCAGCACCTGGGAACTTGTAGCAATGTGTATTCTCAGCTCTTGCTCTTGACTTACTCAATTAGTGGAGGCAGCAAGTCAGATGCCCTAGCTAGAAGAGACACTGACAAAAATAAAAGCTGCTTTAGCATCTTTGGAATTTTTCATAATGTGTTTATACCCTTCAGTTAGAAGGTTTTCCTTTAATGCACTTAGTGTTACATTTTTTTCTCATAAACATCTTATGTTTTGGGGCCTTTTATAATTGAAGAAACATAGTACTTGACTATTAGAATGTAGCCATTCTTTCCCCTAACCCCAAACCTAACCTATGGGTTTTGTAGAGAAAGTGGTTTCTTCACATTACTACTCTTGACTCCAAAGTATATTTTTATGAGGAATGTCAAGTTTAATTCGAAAACTCTCTTTGAGAAGGAAAGTGACCTTTTATTATAACTTATATGAAACTTTATGGTGTGTATAAGTTACCTTGTGATTATTTTTTGCATGATTAAAAATTTGCAAAGTTCTTATGGCTCCAAAGAGCCTACCTGTAATAAACAGCTTTCACCTTCCAAACCACAAAACAGGTCTGAATTGCTTGAGCATTACAGCTAATTGCCTGCCTACTTCAAAGGAAGAACTGAAAAGAGAGGGGGAAAGAAAGTCACAGGACCAGGAATATTGCAGGCAAATCCACCTCTAAGGGTTATAAGTTGTGGCTTGGAGCTGCTGGGCAAAGTTATGGCCTCAGAACTGCTGTTTGCGATTAAGTTGATGGGGAGAGTGTATCCCACAATCTTTCCCTGCTGCGGACACAGAGTCTTTGTTCACGTTCAGATTTCTCAAACTGTTGCCAGGGTCAGGCTGAGGTCAGACACCACAGTGATGTATAGAAGAACATGTCTGGGAATTTCTCTCACACTTAAAACACATACCAGAAAATGAAGAAGAGGACCTTGCAAAATCTGTCTGATGAGACCCAGATTATACTGTAGCTTTTCTTTTAGTGCCTTCATAATTTTCTTTCTCTTCCCCTGACACAATGTTTTATTAATGTGAGTTGTGATAGCCCTCACAATTTTATGTCCCCTCAAGATAAGGATGTTCAGTAGCATTCTGACACTTCATTTTCCAGCCCTGGGGAAAAAGTCCTGTAAATCTACTCAAAGAAATCTTGCATCCCTTCCCCAGGATGAGTTGAAAAGTAATTGTTGTGAGCTTGACATTGGCTGTTTTGCCACGTGTGTAGAGTTGGCAGGAACAGTCCAGTCTCTTCATGACCTCAGCCTTCCATCCTCCTCGCAAACCCATCTTGATCACCATACCCACCAGCCCATCCTGGCTCTGGGAGGAAGGAGCCTCTGTTTATCTCGTAATTGTCACAATGGTTTGGTTCTCCGTCACCATAAAGTTTTCATGTTCATTTTCTTGAAAAGGAAGTTTCCCCCAAGCCCTCAGAAGACCAACTACCTTAAAGGTCTTCCCTCTGCTTCCGTGCTGAGACAAATAGAGTAAATGGATTTGTATGGTGTCTTGGAGGACTCACAGTTGAACCAGACTTACTTTGAATGCATTAAATATCCTTGTTTTCCCTTTAGCTTTTTGGCATTTTTAACGGAGCCCAGACTTGCTCTCCTCTGTTGTTGTTCTGCCCACACAGTTGCAGAGAATGGCTTGCAAGTGAGGAAGTAAATAGATTTTTTTTTTTTTTGTGCTCAGCTGCTACATATGACAGTGGATATTTCATTCTGTTGTCAGAATGTTATTAATAAAACATGGGGTGTGGAAAGGGCCATGATTTCCCCTTTCAATCACTATAGCATTTGCAATGAAAATTTTATTCAGTGTGTAATTTTCAGTTAATGCTTGACACTTAAAATGTCCGTAGCAACGTTTTGTATGGTTATTGAAGGGTTAATTGTATCATGTTCTCTGCATAAAAGCTCTGCTTATCAAAAGCAAATAGAAGAGTCCATGCAAATGTGCGTCGATGACCTTTTGCCTTTCCAGGGTTAATTTATATGGTCATTAAAGATTTTATGAAATTGAGCAGCCTGGTGCTTCAAATCCCATTTTACCTTCTTCACCTAATTTATGTAATTCCTACCTGAACCGAGGAATATGATTTTTATTTTTTGTGCTGCAATGAAAACAGCATGCCATGCTGTGGGGAGTTGCAAGCTTGGTTATCTGGCATTACTCAGATTGCTAAAAATTCATTAAAATGTGACATCAGCATACTGAGAGACAAATGATCACAGGATGAAAGAGAACAGTGGGCCTTTCACGGATTAGTGCTGCACAGCCCCAGCATAGAGGCTAACCGCATAAACAGATTAGTCTACCAGCAGTGGCATAGCTCAGATTTACAGAATAATTAAATAGGTTTGAGTTACTGTGAGGATTTCCATGTAATCTAGCTGGTGTGAATCCGTGAATGAGGTGTGGGGTGATTCGGTTGTCACAAAAGTATACCTTGCTGTGTCCTAGGCTCCATATAGCTCCCACTTTAAAAAAAAAATCCTCCAAGGTAGCTGAAATTTCAATATCTTCCTTTAACAAACTATCAAAGAATACTTCCAAGGTTTAGAGTCTGACAAGAGAAGTAGCACCTGTCTTTTCTGTAATCCATTAATGTCACGTTATTTTTCTAAGAATTGTTTCTAAGAATCTGATACCTGTTTAAATCCATGGAACAGGGGCCATATTAATGCAAGGTTTCTTACTGTTAAAATCATAGACCTGCTTTCCACCTAATATTTTCATCACCTTCAACATAAACTGTACTAACAATGATTTCTCTTACTTTTAATTCAGTACATATTGGTGCTCTCAATGGATGCAGAAGTTGCTCTAGATAAAAATCTGCATTGGTGTGTTTGCTATGGTCTAACATAAACTTTTGCACATCTCTCTGTTCTTTTGTGAGAATATCTGAAGACAATTTGCAATCAAATTTTTTAGTTTTCTTAGTGTACATTTTGGAGAATTTTCAAAGCTACTGACTCATGTGCCTTTCTTCACAGAAGAACAAAGTGAAGAGGCAGAAGGAACTAGTAAGCCCTCCGCAGAGGCTGAGGAGGATGGGGAAGACCCGAGTGAGAGAGATGCTAGTGAAGGCAAAAGCTCCAGTAAAGACCCTGGTAAGAAGCTGGACTCTTTAACCTTTCATTCTCTCACATCCATCCATTCCCTGCAATCAACCTTTCCTCCCCCCACACCCTGCAAAGCTTATTAAAAGCTTTTATTCATTTTAAACTGTCTGAACATTCTCACTACTATTCATTGCCTGTGCATTTTGCATGTGATTTCTATCAGTAGCCTCCCATTGACCTATTTTTAATCATAACCATCTGACAGAATAGATGTGGATAAGTTGAAGAATATTACAGGACGACCAGTGAGATTATTTTTTAATCAAATCAGTTTGTGTGCTTGTAATTTTTTAAGCGCCTTTCATTAATCTTAGCTATACTTGTGATTCCTCTGATGGCATATTAATTTTTCATAAGCACAGGATTAGATATCACTTGAATTTTGTCATTCAATCATTTGTACCCCCCAAACCATGTAACCCTAAAAATAAATGCTATTTTTCCTTTTTTTTTTCTACTTACACTCAGGAATTTACTCTTCTTAAGGGCATCTATTTGAGGCATTTCAAACAAAATCCAGTGAAAAAGTTTACAGATGATTCAGCCTAAGAAAGAGGAAATATCATTGAAAAGGGATTAGGTGCTGGGTAATTTTGATCTTCTAGAATAGACAAATCCCAGTAATGAAAGCTACTGTCTTTAAAAACAAACCTTCATTTCATGACATTTACTTGTGCACAAACAAACCCTAGGCCAGCATCTGGTATGGATACCTAAGGCTTTTTTCTGTGTTTGATTTGGCAAATATATGGCTTCATCCGTGCTTTGTATGTATGAGATGGAAATCTGTGGTTGCAATGAATATTACATTGGCTACTTTTGCTGCACGCTATACCTAGTTTTATTATGTTGGACTCATTGAAGCAAAAGAAGTGCTGAAACGGGCTCAAGCCTATTAGTTTCAGGTAGTCATCTATCTTTTTCTTGAATTCCAGTGACAACTGCATATAAAGAAGCTTGTATTCACTATGAAGATATTGGATTGTGCGATATGTATCATTTTTTACATATGAGTTCATTAAGACCTGAATTATCCCATATTTGTAGTTCATTCTTTGCATATCCAAGCTTTGTATTCCCTTCAAAAATTATCTAAAAGGGTTTCCTGCCCTTCTCCACTCTGTTTAATGGTAATTTTTTTTTATGAGTTCAGTAAAAAAAAAAGGTGTCATTGTTATTTACTTCTAGGATGTAGTATCTAATGTATGATTCTGATTTGTTTTAAAGAGGAGGGGCCAGGGATTTAGCTCAGTGGTATAATCACCTGCCTGGCAAACACGAGGTTGTGAGTTCGATCCCCGGAACCAAACACAAACAGAGAGAGAGAGAGAAAGAGAGAGAGAGAGAGAGAGAGAGAGAGAGAGAGAATAAACAAAGAGGAGCTAAGGTTGGAGTTGAGCCTAAACCTAAATTTCTAAAAAAATGCCTTGTAGCAGTCTATTGGTAGATTGGCTCCTCAGACTACTCAAAAAAGTTTGAAGCACCTTATGATTGGTTAATGTCAAGGGTGGTACCTTCTAAACTTTACTTGAAAAGATTTAGAAATAGCAAAGTGGCTAGCTTATTCACTGTATTATGTACCTCATCAAAACTAGCTGTTGGACCAATTCAAAGAGGGAAGAACTCTATATTCAGTGACATTTTTCAGGTACTAAAACTGAAACAAATTGTGAAGCATATCCTCTCATTCTTGGGAAGAATGTAAAAGACACATAAAGAAAAACACACAAAGATTTCTTGCAAAAGGGAAGGTGACCAAGAGGTGGAGGGGGACAGGAAGAAGGAAAGCAGAAGGGAATGAAAAAAGAATTAAGATGTGTTATATACACACACCAACTTCCCCTGGTGAATATAATCATTATGTACTACAAATATAAGCTAATAAAAATAAAAGTTAAAAAAATGCAGATATCACACCTGTGTTTATTGAGTGCCATGCAACACTTATACATAGATCATGATTCTTGATATCAGATATCTAATAGCTGATACCTTGTAAAGCATGGATTCTGGAAATTTCTTGAATATGGATCCCATCTTACCGCTGAAGAAGGACTCTTGCTGGGAAAATACCAAGATTTTTGCAGTTTAGTGCTCTGCATAAGTAATGGGCCAAATTGTTCCCTAATGACCTGATGAGTTATTTTCCTTCCTTGGGTGCCTAATTGTCCCACCCAGACAGGACTTAGGAATATGAGAAGATACAGATCATTGCATGATGGTAGTAATTTAAAACAAATTTTATCCCTGTAACAATGACTCATCATATATAGCCACTGCGATAAAAATGAGCAAGGACCAACAAGAAGTTAATGCTGAAATACGAATATTTAGTTTTGAAACCTCCCAGACTGTCCTTGTTATTGAAAATGAACGTGTACTTTTCACAAAGTGTTCTGCTTTCTAAATTGAATCTTATTAGGTTAAAAAATTATTACATGAATTTTTCCTTGTAAATATTTCTAGTGATTAAATAAACACACCAATATTTGCTTACTATCTGCTCTTTTATTTCAAAAGAAAAGTAGTAAACGTATAATTAGCGTCATAATATGTTAGATGGATAAACAGTTTAACTCTGCTTTAACATAGAACTTTTTAGGCATAAAGAAATTATTAGATGTTAGGAAGACTATCTTTGTATAAGCTATTGTGTCTAGTTGCTGACAATCTGTAGGAGTAAAGCTTTCAAGATGGGACTTAGCAATATGCAAGTTATATTTGTTAAATATTCATTCATAATAGAAAAGTCCTCCTAATGCCTCATTTATATTGTCATTTAAATCTAGTGCCACTTTAGATTAATTATAATCCAAATTATGGCTCTGTGCAGTACAAGAATTAATATAGAGTTTATCCAGATTAATACATTTGCATTGAAAATGTAATATGTCTCTACTGTGGCTAGGGGACCACACTTTAATAAGGGAGTAAACATGAGGAAAGATGGAAATTAACCTTCATTATTGCAATTAAAATTATCCTTTCATTCTAGTCTCATTAGAAAGAATACCATACTGGTAATTATAATTTAGCATTACTTAGAGTTGAATAACATCTGTTATATCCATGTTTTATGATATTCAAATTTTATCAAATATATTGACTCATAAATGACTCAGTATATTTTATTGTTTATTCAAGATTTGCTTTGGGTACATGTGTCACTGGATTTTCCTCATTTATGAGCATAAGCCATTTTACAACCTTCTGTATTTTAGAGATTGAGAATTATTAAGTAGGCATCTGAATTGAAATGAATTATGTCATTTTTATTCTAGCAACTTCATACAAGTTAAATAATCCTGTAACTGACAGATAATCATTGGATTATCTATTTGGCAGGACTTATTTGTAATTAGATTTCAATTTTTAGTTACAATTCATTAAAATTACATTGGTCTTTGAAAATATTGTGTTCTTAATAATGCAAAACAAATGATGATTCTATTTTAAGTTTGTTTCTGGCTTAAGGTAAAACAGCATTTATTTCAAATAAGGTTGCAAAAATAAGCTATGAGTAATAAAAGTTAATTAAAACCTTCCTAAAATTAATTGGTCCTATTTTAATACAAGGCATTTCCAGTATAGCAAATTCAGAGAGAAGACCTCACAGTTGATTTCCTATAATTTACCAAGAATGTCATAACATTACATTTGAGATAACAACCCTTTCAGTATTCATTGCATGTCTACATAAAATGTAATTTTCATTGTTTCTACAAATAATATTGTCAACCTACTTTGCCCTCGTGAGTCTTGTTTTTGTCATGTTACTACATTTTAGTATTCTCTGCTTCCTATTAGTAGTGGTAGTTTGCATTTTTGGGGTTCTTAAGTAAAGTTAGGCAGCCTACCCTTTATTTGTAACTTTATAAAGCTTATTAATTTAAAGTAAAATCATCTTGAGAGGCCCCAGTTTACATGCCACAATGGTTTAATTAAATCAATTAGCCAAAATCATTGGAGTTGAAACATATGTTGAATTAAATACAATCTCCAACAGTTATTGCAATAGTCATGTGATAGAGACCTTACAATTTTACTTTCTAGATTCAACATGGAGCATCACAGAATTCAAAAGCAATTATATTTTTGATAATAATGTGTGTGAACACAATATATTAACATACATGGTATTAATTGTAATAAATATGCACATAAGTGCATAGGTTTAACAGAGTGTTCCAAATCTTTAATACTTTTTTCACTCTTAACAGCATCAATATTGGAATAAGATATGCATTATATACTTTTATAGAAATAAGTCATAGTTATATAGTTAATAGAGCTAGAAATTTCTGGAAAGTTTATTACATTTTTGATGCTCCAAAGGGCCTGAAAACAACAAAAATAATAAAAAATTATTTTTCAACTGTTGTGTGACAACCAGTCTTCAATAACATAGAAAAAGTGAATCAATTTTTTATTTGGTTTCCTCCAATTCTAACATGTATATAAAAGAATGATAAAGAAGTTTGACAAAATAGTATTACTTCCTTAAAGAAGCATTGTTACTCACTAATAAGAATTTTTAAAGAAAAATTTTACAATCACTTTCTGACTTAAGTAACAGCCATTTTGTACAATTTAGACTGACACATTAAACATAAAATTTTATTTGTTAATATTAAATATGGTTTTATTAAATCTTTAGTAATGCATTCTATATATCTTTAGAGAAAGAAAAGTGATTATAGAATTAAACATGGGACAAATATCCCTGTTTTTTACATGTATTTGACATCATGTACTTGGATAATAAATCAATGTGATAATAAATCAATTTAAATGTGAATTTTGAGTCTAATTCACATTTAAATTCATTGAAATACAAATAAACTATTTTTAAAATAACTTGAAATAATTTCAGTTTCTCTGAGGCATGCATAAATATGTACCAATTCAAGTAAAATCTACTGTTAATAAATCGAAATCAACTATAATGCAATCTATTGAAAACTTAGAACCAATTCTATATGAACTACAAAACCCTAGGGAATAAAATTATTGTCATCTACATTGTAATTTTAATCTCCTCAAATAACTTATTTTAAAATTTCTTTCTCAATTTGAAATTTCTGAATTTATCTGTATGATATAAAACATTCATCTGTATCCAGGTAGAGATGGAAGAGATTTAATTTTGTTCATTTTTACTTTTTTTTCTATAGCATCCTTGACCTTATTTGTAAATTACAACTGCATTATTTTGCAATAAGGCACAATTTGTTCATTTATATGAACCATATGTGGATTGAAAGAAAATCAAGATAAATCTTCATGCACAGCATACAATCAGATTATGCCTGGACTATATATTTACGCGAGACTTGATAGCAATCAATGGTTTAGCTTCATTGCATTTCAAGATGTATTTGCACCCAGTTGTCCAGTGATAGTGTCCTCACCCTGGAAATAATTTAGTTGCAAATTGACTGGAAGATGGTGAAAATTGAAAGTTAAAATTAGAAATACTCATAATAAACAGCAGAAAAAAGGTCAGATGATACCTCGCTATGATGAGATTGGAATGGCTGGTAAATGAGGTTTTGTGTTTGTCGTGAGATGTATGTGACATGCCTGCTGAATGTCGCTGTAATATCCAGCCTCAGAGAAGAGATTATCGAGCAAATTGATGCTAGAAAGAATTTTCTTTTAGATTGGGAAATTAGAATTGTGCTCTTTTCTTTGATGTGTATGAGGCTCTTAAATGCTGCATTGCTCATCCAGGCAAAATTTACATTGTCTATAATACCAAATATTTGGATTAACCTCATGAAACAATTGTCTTCCTTGAGGTTTGTACTGTAATGTTGTGTGTACAACAACCTGCTGAAACATCTACAGCAAAGAGAGTATCAGTAAGAGCAACAGAAATACAATGCATGGTTAATTTAAAAATTCTTTTAATTTTCAAATTCATCCCTGACATAAAGACATTATTATTTTACATCCTGAATTATAACTAGGTAGCACTTCTAAAATGAAGTCTTAAGCCCAAGAATTAGAGAAGAGATAGGTAGTTAAATATTAGTAAAAATAATGATTTTCTAAAGATAGTATTTATGAATGAGGGCAAATGGGCTTTTATGTGATAAAGGTATTCTGAGACACCAGAGAGCACATGTTATTGATGAACTTTCCAGGCCACCTAGGGTTATCTAAACAGAGATAGGAGTACATTTTAAAATATATTTATAAAGTCCATTTAGTGGGTAAAAGGAAATGTGTTTTTGACCTTTTGAGATTGGAATTTTAAAACCTGGTTCTTCCTGTGAATCAGTGGATTTAGAGTTACAATTATTTGAAAAACATAATTTTTTCTGATTGTGAGATCCTAAGTATTTATAAATTGATTTGCCCTATTCTTTTTGGGAACCAGGAGTAATCATACCAGAGAAAGAGCTAAAAGTCAGTGTAGCAGGGGGCACCCAACCACTCCTGCTGACAAAAGAAGAAGATGTTACAACAAAAAAGACAAAACCTACAGAGGATAATAAATTCAGTCATGACCAGGTAAATACATTGTTTTCCCTTTGCTGCATAAATATCTTCATTTGTTCTCCTGATAGATTAGAACCCCAAAGATTCCATGCTTTTAAAATGCATACCATAATAGGCAGTATTATTAAATCAGTATTAACTCTACTGTTCTGAAGTTTTCAAAATACATTCATTAAACATGGCCACGCTTATCCAATCTTTTCCAGTTCTATCAGTGTCCATATTGTAACTACAGTAGTAGGGACCAAAGTCGGATCCAGATGCATGTTCTGTCGCAGCACTCAGTGCAGCCAGTCATCTGCTGTCCTCTGTGCCAGGATGTCCTCAGCAACAAAATGCACCTACAGCTGCATCTGACACATTTGCACAGTGTGTCGCCTGATTGTGTGGAGAAGCTGCTTATGACAGTAAGGACACCAAACGTTGATGCATGTGTAACATGATATGTGTAAAGCTATCAGTACAAATCTGTAATTATGGATTGATACAAATTTCTCTCTTCTGAGCACATAACACATATAGTTTCTGTTTATACCTATCATGTTAATCAGGTATATCATGTGAATTTAAAATTTCTTGATTATTATAAAAAGTAAACTGAAAAAATTCTTTAAACTGTAATTTTTTAAAACCATAAAATACAGTATTGCAAAAGCAATAATCTGAAATGTGAAAAGATGTTGCTGCTTTGGTCAGAAAACTGTAAGTAGCATGCACTATTGCACGATGGGTTATGTAAAAGAATTTATGATTTCTGGAGTACCTTTAACACAAACCCCTTTGGTTTTCAAAGGTGCCTGTCCCTGATGTGATGATGCCAAACAGTATGTTACTTCCAACAGCCATCCCTGAAAAATCAGAGCGGGACACACCTGCAGCCGTGACAGCTGAGGGGTCTGGGAAATATGCAGGTATTCTAATCTCTGAACATGATCTGTAGAGAAAGCAGTCAAGGGTTTTGCCTTTGTAGCAGGGGTGTGAGATTTTACTATCAAAGATCTTTTTTTAAAGTTACTAATAATACTTTCCCAGGAAGGAATAAAGTAAGCCACTTCCAAGAGCCTTATTTGTTAAGGCGTGTTTAAACATCTGATTATCTCTATCTGTGCTTCTGGATTGTTAGACCCAATTGTCAGACAGCCAAGAATATTTTGTGCTCTAATTCATGAACATCAAGATTATGACCCTTGGTGATACATGGATTACAGCATATTGTAATTACTCTTAATTATTTTCTTCTCCACCCTAAAGTTTCCTGAAGTCAAAGGTGATTTCTTATTCACCTTCATGTCCTCCGTACCCAGCCGCATAGTAGTCAATATACATTCCTCACAAAATCAGTTAAGCAGAAATCTTAACAAACTACTATTTCCCATATATATATAATGATGTGTAAGCAGCAGATTTTCTTACTGTAAGAGATATGTTTATCCTTTCTCCTAATAGGTGAAAGCCCATTGGATGACAAAAGTATAGCAGGTCTTGAGGATTCAAAGGCTAGTGTGGAAATAAAGAGTGAGGAGCAAAAACCAACCAAGGAAACTTCAGAAGTATCAGAATGGAGTAAAAATAGCAGTAAGGATGTGAAAATCTCTGACACATTGCAAGATCAATTAAGTGAACAGCAAAAAAGACAACCACTCTCAGTTTCTGATCGCCACGTTTATAAGTATCGTTGTAACCATTGTAGCTTGGCTTTTAAAACTATGCAGAAGCTTCAGATACATTCCCAGTACCATGCAATTCGGGCTGCAACAATGTGTAACCTCTGCCAACGTAGTTTCCGTACATTCCAGGCTTTAAAAAAACACTTGGAAGCAGGACACCCAGAACTGAGCGAAGCTGAACTTCAGCAGCTATATGCCTCCTTGCCCATGAATGGTGAACTTTGGGCAGAGAGTGAAACCATGGCCCAGGATGACCATGGATTAGAGCAGGAAATGGACAGAGACTATGAGGTGGACCATGAAGGGAAGGCAAGTCCTGTAGGAAGTGACAGTAGCTCTATTCCAGATGACTTGGGCTCTGAACCAAAGCGGACCTTACCTTTTAGAAAAGGGCCCAATTTTACAATGGAAAAATTCCTTGATCCATCTCGTCCCTATAAATGTACAGTGTGTAAAGAGTCATTCACTCAAAAGAACATTCTCTTGGTTCATTATAATTCAGTGTCTCACCTGCATAAATTGAAAAAGGTTTTACAGGAAGCCTCCAGTCCTGTTCCACAAGAAACCAACAGTAGCACAGATAATAAACCCTACAAATGCAGTATCTGCAATGTTGCATACAGCCAAAGCTCAACACTGGAAATCCACATGAGGTCTGTGCTCCACCAGACAAAGGCCAGGGCGGCAAAACTGGAGCCAAGTGGGCATGTGCCCAGTGGGCACAGCATTGCAACAAACGTGAACAGCTCTGGCCAAGGGATGTTAGATTCCATGAATTTAGCAGCAGTCAACAGCAAAGATACCCACTTAGATGCCAAAGAATTGAATAAAAAGCCAACTCCTGAATTAATCTCTGCTCAGCCTACACATCACCCACCACAGTCACCAGCACAGCTTCAGATGCAACTGCAGCATGAACTACAACAGCAAGCTGCATTCTTTCAGCCACAGTTCCTCAACCCAGCCTTTTTGCCTCACTTTCCTATGACACCAGAAACACTACTGCAGTTTCAGCAGCCTCAGTTTCTCTTTCCATTCTATATACCTGGGACAGAGTTTAGCTTGGGGCCAGATTTAGGTTTGCCAGGCTCTGCTACATTTGGTATGCCAGGCATGACAGGAATGACTGGGTCCTTACTGGAAGATCTGAAGCAGCAGATTCAAACCCAACACCACATTGGCCAAACTCAACTCCAAATTCTACAGCAACAAGCACAATACCAAGCCACACAGACACAGTTGCAGCCTCAGAAACAGCAACAGCAGCCGTCACAACAGCAACCACAGCAACCACAGCAGCAGCAGCAGCAGCAACAGCAACAGCCGCAAGCCAGCAAATTGTTGAAACAAGAGCAAAGTAACCTGGCAAGTACAGACTGCCAGATTATGAAGGATGCACCATCTCATAAGGAAGCAGAAGAGACTTCTGAAAAGCAAGAAAAACCAAAGCAAGAATTTACAAGTGAAGGTGAAGGACTAAAAGAAGGCAAAGATATAAAGAAGCAGAAATCTTTGGAACCATCCATCCCTCCACCCCGAATAGCCTCGGGGGCCAGAGGAAACGCAGCCAAAGCTTTATTGGAAAACTTTGGTTTTGAACTGGTCATTCAGTATAACGAAAATAGGCAAAAGGTACAGAAGAAGAGCAAAACCGGAGAAGGTGAAAACACTGACAAATTGGAATGTGGAACGTGTAGCAAATTGTTCTCCAATGTTCTCATTTTAAAGAGTCACCAAGAACATGTGCATGGACAGTTTTTTCCATATAGAGCGCTAGAAAAATTTGCTCGTCAATACAGGGAGGCCTATGACAAGCTTTATCCCATTTCTCCATCTTCCCCTGAAACACCCCCTCCACCCCCACCCCCTCCTCCCTTGCCACCAGCTCCCCCTCAGCCCTCTTCTATGG
>PVLA01006413.1:95000-104632 GCA_004027455.1 Hydrochoerus hydrochaeris | reverse complement strand
TGCCAGCAACAGCTTGGATTAGATCCCAATTTCTTAAGACATTCTCAATTTAAACGCCCAAGGACAAGAATTACAGATGATCAACTAAAAATCCTGAGAGCTTATTTTGATATCAACAATTCTCCAAGTGAAGAACAGATCCAAGAAATGGCAGAGAAATCTGGCCTCTCACAAAAAGTTATCAAGCACTGGTTTCGAAATACACTTTTTAAAGAAAGACAGAGAAATAAGGATTCACCATATAACTTCAGTAACCCTCCTATAACTGTCCTGGAAGATATCCGAATCGATCCACAGCCTGCATCCTTAGAACACTACAAATCCGATGCATCATTCAGTAAAAGGTCTTCTAGAACAAGGTTTACTGACTACCAACTTAGGGTTCTGCAAGACTTTTTTGACACAAATGCTTACCCAAAAGATGATGAAATAGAACAACTCTCTACTGTTCTCAATCTGCCTACTCGGGTTATTGTTGTATGGTTTCAGAATGCTCGTCAGAAAGCAAGAAAGAGCTACGAGAATCAAGCAGAAAGTAAAGATAATGAAAAAAGAGAACTCACCAATGAACGGTATATTCGAACAAGTAATATGCAGTACCAGTGTAAAAAGTGCAATGTGGTTTTCCCCAGGATTTTTGATTTGATTACACACCAGAAAAAGCAGTGTTACAAGGATGAGGATGATGATGCCCAAGATGAAAGCCAAACAGAGGACTCCATGGATGCCACTGATCAAGTGGTGTACAAGCATTGCACAGTGTCTGGACAACCAGATGTTTCCAAAACCACTGCTGCCTCTGCAGCAAGTTCTGGCTCTGGAGCTAACACACCCCTGATTCCATCACCCAAACCAGAGTCTGAGAAGACTTCTCCAAAACCTGACTATCTCACAGAAAAGCCAAAGCAGAGTGACCCTTCTCCCCCTTCTCAAGGCACCAAACCAGCCCCAACAATAGCTTCTGCTTCCTCAGATCCACCACAGGTACCCTCTGCCCAGCCACAGCCACCGCCACCAAAACATGCCCAACTTATTGGAAGGCCTCCCTCCGCCTCTCAGACCCCAGTTCCTTCCAGTCCACTGCAAATTTCCATGACTTCTCTCCAAAACAGTCTACCTCCACAGTTACTCCAATACCAATGTGATCAGTGTACAGTTGCCTTCCCGACTCTGGAACTTTGGCAGGAGCACCAGCACATGCACTTCCTCGCTGCTCAAAACCAATTCCTTCACTCTCCATTCTTGGAAAGACCCATGGACATGCCCTACATGATATTTGACCCCAACAATCCTCTGATGACTGGACAGCTGCTGGGTAGCTCTCTCACACAAATGCCACCTCAGACCGGTTCCTCCCATGCGACAGCCCCTCCAGCCATTGCTGCTTCCCTTAAAAGGAAACTGGATGATAAAGAAGACAATAATTGCAGTGAAAAGGAGGGAGGGAATAGCGGTGAAGACCAACACCGTGACAAACGCCTGAGAACCACGATCACCCCAGAACAACTGGAAATACTCTATGAAAAATACCTGCTAGACTCCAATCCTACCAGAAAAATGCTTGATCATATTGCACGTGAAGTAGGACTGAAGAAAAGGGTGGTGCAGGTCTGGTTCCAGAACACACGAGCAAGAGAAAGGAAAGGTCAGTTCCGGGCAGTGGGCCCAGCCCAGTCTCACAAACGGTGTCCGTTCTGCAGAGCCCTGTTTAAAGCAAAGTCTGCCTTAGAAAGCCACATTCGCTCTCGGCACTGGAACGAAGGAAAGCAGGCAGGTTACAGCTTGCCACCAAGCCCTTTGATATCCACAGAAGATGGGGGAGAAAGTCCACAGAAGTACATTTATTTTGACTATCCATCTTTGCCATTAAATAAAATTGATCTGTCAAGTGAGAATGAATTGGCTTCTACTGTGTCAACACCTGTGAGTAAAACGGCAGAGATGTCGCCAAAAAATCTTTTAAGCCCTTCATCTTTTAAAGCAGAATGCCCCGAAGATGTAGAAAATTTAAATGCCCCTCCTGCTGAGACTGGGTATGATCAAAATAAAACTGACTTTGATGAGACTTCGTCCATTAATACGGCCATCAGCGATGCCACCACCGGAGATGAGGGAAACACGGAGATGGAAAGTACCACGGGAAGTTCTGGAGACATGAAACCAGCACTATCTCCAAAAGAGCCAAAGACACTCGACTCTCTGCCAAAACCAGCAACTACCCCTACTACGGAGGTCTGTGATGAAAAATTTCTCTTTTCTCTCACCAGTCCATCAATCCACTTCACTGATAAAGATACTGACCATGACCAAAGCTTTTATATCACGGATGACCCTGATGACAACGCTGACCGTAGTGAAACCTCCAGCATAGCTGACCCAAGCTCACCAAATCCATTTGGATCTGGCAACCCTTTTAAATCTAAAAGTAATGATCGGCCAGGACACAAGCGTTTCAGAACCCAAATGAGCAATCTCCAACTCAAGGTTCTCAAGGCTTGCTTTAGCGACTACAGAACACCGACCATGCAAGAATGCGAAATGCTGGGGAATGAGATCGGTCTGCCTAAACGTGTGGTACAGGTGTGGTTTCAGAATGCAAGAGCAAAGGAAAAGAAATTTAAAATTAACATAGGGAAGCCTTTCATGATCAACCAAGGTGGAACGGAAGGCACTAAACCAGAGTGTACCCTCTGTGGGGTGAAGTATTCGGCCCGCTTGTCGATCAGAGATCATATTTTCTCCAAACAGCACATTTCCAAAGTGAGGGAAACTGTGGGCAGTCAGCTTGATCGGGAGAAAGATTACTTAGCTCCAACCACAGTTCGGCAGCTGATGGCACAGCAAGAACTTGATCGTATAAAGAAAGCTTCGGATATGCTGGGTTTAGCAGTTCAGCAGCCGGGGATGATGGACAGCAGCTCGCTCCATGGCCTCGGCCTGCCAGCCGCCTACCCAGGGCTCCCCAGCCTTCCTCCAGGTCTCCTCCCTGGCATGAACGGGCCATCCTTGCCTGGATTTCCACAAAATTCAAACAGTAAGTCATTTGAAGGAGTTAATTAGGTGGCATTCAGGAACCAAGCTCATGTAAACAAAGGCCAGATGAGTTTAGACTTTTAACTTCCCTAGGTGAAACCAATAAGGAATTTAAAATAGATATTTTATTGGCTATCACAAATAACCGGGAAGTAGGTTTACTTGAGAAAAACTGAACTAACTAGATCCTACCAGACTCTCAGAAATGTATTAATTATTGTTATTATTACCTTTTTATAATTAAAATATTATTTTATATGCTAATGTCAGTGCTGATTTCAAATGACTTTTCAACACAAACAAGGTACAGTATTGGTATAAAGATTAAGAAAGTGAAACATGGAAGGACATATTTACTGGTGTTTTAATTCGTGTTATTTCCAAGAAGTGGGAGATTTTGTTTTTGTTTCTAATTTGTTTGTCTCTCCATTCACAATAAATACCATGAAATTCAAAAATTAGGGTTCTTCTACTTAAATCTACTTAAATTGCACTTAGCATATAATAAACCTTATGTTTAAAGTTAAATAAAAATATGGCTTCTGTGATAATTTGTCATTCAGTGTTATTATGAGATTTTGATTTTGTAGCACCTATTGCTACTTGTTACTTAAATAGACTCAGAACATTAAAGTACATTAATATCATTCTGTGACTTTCTCTTTTTCTCTCCTTGACCCAGCTTAAGTTTATAATTAAAGTAACCCCAGATGCTGAATCCAACTCTGTGTTCTTCAAGAGAAATGTGATTTGTGTAGTTTCAATTTCATGACTCAGTATAGTCATTCAGCTGTATTAGGCTGAATAAAATGCATATACTACACTAAGCAATCATGTAGCCAAAAATATAATACGAGTCACGTATCACGAAAAATACAACAGCATAGTTGTAATTTCTTCTTTTAAGTATCAATGTTATCAATGACTTTTCTCAATAAGCGGAATACGTGGCGTTCTAAAGAGATTTATCTGACATCTACTAAATATATATGTGTGTATACTTACACGTATGTCTACAAAGTTTACAAATAATGCAAGAAAATTTTGTTTTCAGAAATTTGACTTTTTCATAAATTTCAAATTCCATCCTTCTCGTACAAAAAAACAAATTGCTTTTGTGATATTAGGAAGTTACTCTTACATTAGCTTTTAGCTTGGGAGGCGTGGAAACAATGATACCCAACAGCCTGCCACTGCTGGCTCATCTGGTTCCCTGTCCTGAATGATTTGTTGGCGTAAGATGGGAAGACAGTGGAACCATACATAGAATGTTACCAAAAAACTTTTGTCATGTTCCTTCCTTTATCACATTAACTCCCTGTTCCCCCAAAATGTTTTGGGCTCACATGGATAATCTAGGAATTTAAATATTGGATCTGCAATTGTATGTTTTACTCATGCATTTTAATTAAGTCAAATGTAAGTATTTTAAAAACAATGCAATAACAAGGGCTTTTGCATATAGTGTTAGTCTTGTTACTATGTGACGCCACTTTATGTACCACTGTGACTTCTGGTTGACATACAAAAAAGTGTAGAAGAACTTCTATGATGCATTATGTAAAATAGAAATGCTTCCGATATTATATATCAGCTAAGAAAAGTTCAACTATCCATGCCATTAATCCATAAATCTGCTTTGATTGATGGTTGTGTTGGCATCTTCCTCTGGAAGTGGTGGTCACAGCATCTTATTTTTCCTCCAGTGTGTCAGAAAGTCTTTCCTGGGACAATGGATCCTTCTGCCAATTACCCTTCTGGTTTGTTACTCTGGTACTGGCACCCAGATGGCCTGAGTGAAACAACATGAGATAGCAGTAGATAGAAGACATTTATGAAATATTTAAACAAAATTTTTCTCATTTTGCTTACCATAAATATAATTTACATCTATCCCTGGAAAAGTGAGCCCTTTATAATTATCAGCATTCATCTTTGAACACATCAGGCACTGAAGCACTCAACACTTTGATGCTTTATTAAATCATGGATCAAACATGACTGTTGTATAAAGAAATGTTCCCTGAATGGAATTTGCTATTTCTCTTGAATTAGTCCTTTGTGATAGATTTTAACATTAACACAGAAGATTTATCAGTGGGATGCCACAGGAAAGCTTGAGTTCCCACACTTCCAGTTCATAACTTTTTAAGGTTAATTTACCTGTGATGGGGAGAGCAGAATATTTTAACCAATTCATGGAGTAGAGCTGTGGTTTTTGCGTCTTTCCATCATCTTTCTGTCTTATCCAGCAAATGTCACTGGTTTATTGAGGAGAGAATTAGCTAAGTGAAATCAAAAGGAAAAAATTCCTCCATAAGTAAAATCATGTGTGTATTTCTTACAAGCTTTGGGCTCTTAGTACAATTTGTTATCTATATAAGCATACTTTAAGACTACAGTAAGTTCATCTTGGACTCATTTTAATAGGATTTATGGTGGCTAGCAAAATGCTTAATTTTAAAAATATTCTATTCCATTGAAAGTTTGAAGGTTTTAATCTGAAGTAAATCAATAAAAAGTGCTCCAGTGAATGTTAGATATGTTGCAAGATAATGAGTTTTTCCAAAAGCTACACCCCAAAATTAGCTTAATTGCAACATATACATTCAGTTCTATTATTTATGTCAAAATTTTATGGTTTATACATATATTTTTTTTTTGAATGGTGGAATTGCTCTCTGGTTGGATATCAGCCTTCATGCTCACAAAAATTGCTTACTTCCAAGAAATCTTCAAATTACATAATCCTTCAAACTTCTTCAAAAGGCCCTGCCAAGGGTAGTATAGATCATGTGTGCCTGACTCATGAAGAGTTTCCAAGCCCTGTGTTCATTATTGCTGCTCATTATTGCTCATCTTTTTATCAAATGAGTTGTTTTATGCCTTAAAATTTTTCACATTTTAGCATTTTCCCATCATGGCCATATGCAAAAAGAGAAAATGGCAATATAATATTATGTGTTTATGTACCTGGAAAAACTTAAAATTTATGTTTTATCTTTTGGAGTGGGCTTCATTTGACATTTTGCTAAAGATGAATTATTACTTCATTTTCTGTTTTAACTTTTTTCATATTAAGTAGTGTCTGATTTTAAATGTTTCATTAGTATTTGAAAATAAAGCCTAACCCAACTGTCTTAAATGAAACTTCAGAATATGCTTTTCTGTTTTTCTAAAATTTCACTGTAATTTATTGCACATTGGGATAAATCTAGATGAGAGTAAATTCTTCATAATTTTGGCACAATTGTTTTTAGCCAAGTACCTGAGTATTTTTATTTTTACCTCAAAAGTAAATTTTATTTTTGGAAGACTAAGGTCAAGGGAAATAGGAAAAGGGAATGACATGTAATATACATTGTACAGCAAGCATTTTCTTCTCAAAGCATTATTTTCAGGAATGGGTAACTATCTCAGGAAAGCAAAACCAAACAAGTTGATGATAGTAGGAGTTTATTCACAAAATTTTTATCTCTACATAAAATTTCTAAGAACTGGGGTAGAACTTGAGAAACAGGAAAGAATGTATCATTAGCATTATAACTCAATAAAAGGCATGAATCTTTGTAAGGCATTTAGTTTTAGCTTTGTATGTTATCACTTATTCCATATCAGTTCTTCTCTTACATGGATGGTTTCTGGCCACTGAATGTTTAACCATAAATTTTTATGAGCTTATAACTTTTAGTAATGAACCCAATATATGCATTTATTAATCTGAAATCTTTTCCTTAAATTTTTACTTAACTGGATTATTAACTGAGGATATTTCTCAAGATGCTAAAGTCCTAAAAATCCCCTAATAATCTCTAACTATATTATTTAACACTCTTATTGCATTTTTCTGAAAATTTTTGTTACTTCATTAAATCACCTCCGGATAGGAACACATAGACCTCATCCCATGGGAAAGTCTGAGCCAACAACTATTGATCTATCTTGTTAATTACAATCGTCATTTCCCCTGTTTCTTAGTTCTTTTTTAACTTAAATGCTCATGTCAGAGAGATACTAGTAGGTAAGCTTGTAGTTCCTTCTGATTGAGATGGAAAATAGGAAATGCATATGCTGAAAAGGTATGCAGTTGCTCAGTGTGAATAACCTTTGCACTAGACCTAGACCTGAGATTGTTTTTGTGGGTAGGCAAAATAAGCTGGTGAGCAATGTAGTGTCCCTTTAACAGTATGAAGAAGGTTCTTTTGCCCTGAGTAAAATCTCCATCTCAATCAGGCTTGAAATGTAATAATTAGACCTTTATTCCTTTATTAATCCTTCCATGTGTAATTCTTTTTTAAATGGAAACTAGTACCGACTACCACAAAATGTGAATATCATGGCAAGAAAGAACCTTAAAAATGATCTAATCCAGTATAATATCGAACCATTTCAATAATAGCATATGTATTGCTTTGGCTCTTTTTTCTTGATAAAATTTTGAGGAAGAAGCAAATGGAAAGAGTATGACGATAACAGGAATAGTAGGTACAAAGGCAAAGGAGATGGGCTGTAAAACTCTCAAAAGCAACTGTATTACTCTACAGTTTTCCCTAGTGCTAGCTCTGAATCCTATACATATAAAAGATCTATCATAGTGAGTTGGAATAAGGACCAAGGAGTTTGTTCATTCATTCCTATCATACTCCTGTAAAGCTCAATCCATTTGTAGTTTAATTTTATTTTAAATGTGTAAGCCATTCTTCAGTAAATTGTGGGCATTTGCTGGAAATAAAATGCTATCTTTAAGGATTTCTTCTTTTTTCATTTTCAGTATTTGAATGTTTCAGTAAGACCAGAAGACAAATTTGAATGGCAATTATAAAATTTAGTGCCCTTCAATTCATGTACCATTGAGTTATAGATCTTTCTCTGTCAAACACTTGCCATTTGTAGGACTCAATTTTCTTATTATAAAATATAAATTTAAATATCTATTTTCCCTAATCATTAAGGAGTTGGGAGACTATTCTTTAATATGAATAAGAGCTATTACAACTACAGAAATCATTCCAAAATAGAAAAGAGAAAGATGTGGTATGGTTAAATACAGGGACATCCAGCAACAATTTAGGAAAACTGAGATTAATATGATCATGCTAGAGTCAAAGAAAGAAGATGTTGAGCAGTTCACACCAGGATATCCACAAATACCAAATCCAAGGATGTTCAAATCCCTTATGTAACATGGCAAAGTATTTGCAGATAACCTATGTGTATACTATTGTATATATTAAATCATCTCTAAATTACAGTACATAATATCATATACATCCTATGTAAATAGTTGCTATGCTGTATTGCTTAGGCCATCAGGATAAAAAGTCTATACATGTTCAGTAATGATATAATTTAAAAAAAATATTTTTGAGCCATGGCTGATTGAATCCATGGAAATAGAATTTGTGGTATAACTATATCTCGAATATGAACTTCCTTGGATGAAAGAAGAGCTTTCGTGGCTGGGTAAATACCAGTGAAGAAACTAAACATTTTTTATAGCTAAAGAATAAAAGCATTCAATTTATGTTGTCTTCTTTTTGTTGTTGTCGTTCTTTTCTTAAAAACTCCCACCTGTTGGATGTAGCTTAGAGATAAGGCTATGATCAGTATTAAAAGATGGTTCTAGCGAACCCTATGACCATTCTGTCTATAGCTATGCACAGACAATAATCTTCAGTTCCTTTCTTCTGTGTAAGTCTCCTGGTTAAGTCCCTGTTATGATCATTTGGTGAATTTTATGTAGTTAGAGAATAAGCTGCCATCAGTCATGTATTAGGTACCAGTCTGTTTTTCTACAAACATATTTGTTTCTAAAAACATTTTCAGAAAGTACATAGGTTTTTATCATTTCCTTTCCCATCCTCAGCTATCCTTCTATTTCCCCACCAACTATTCAGCTAGTAAAAATTAACTTTGTAATAGATTGTGAGTGACTATTATGTTTTTTGAGTGCTTGAAACCCAATAAAGTCTTTCCTCAGGAGTCCTACACTACCCGCAAAATCTACCTACTGTGCATTTTTAGTTTCTCTTCTCTGATGAGGTGAGAATCTTTTCTGCACATTACAAGCAAATCTGAAAGAACCATGTTTTCAGAGTGGTCAAGTTGAGTGTTACTATATGCAGTTTCCATCAATGACTCTGCTGGACTGAGTTGTCAGGATAGTAATGAACAGTTTAAGCTGTACCCTTCAAAACGACATCATGCCTACTACCCCTGCTTGCTGCTAGTAATAAATATCTATGCATTACTGTTACTTGTTGTCTAGTATCTTCTGTGATCATTTACTGTTGCTATTTGATTAGCTTATCCCTTTCTTTATTCAATGTAAATGTATTTTTCTACTAAAATGTGGGCATATGGGATGAATTTTATTTCATGTTGAGTATCTTTAGTGAACATAGTAGTTATCAGACTGCTCAACTGAAGGACAGAATGAGCCTGCAGTCCTAGAGGTATAGTAAAAACTGGTTAAAATGAGTAAGGATAGAAAATTTGCAAATTGTAGATGTTAGAGGTAACCTTTTTGGTCACTGTGATATCTTTTGTTAACCATTTTTCATGATATGACAACCTTTTGTTTTCTGAGCCAAATATTA
>PVLA01006413.1:0-87500 GCA_004027455.1 Hydrochoerus hydrochaeris | reverse complement strand
AGGTGGAAGGAATTGAGATTTGAAATGTTAGGAAGAAAAAATTCATTGGTAATTTAAGTACATTATCCATTGACACATGATATCACTTGTGTTGTGAAGGCAATGTGCGAATTCTTCAGAGACTATTTAACTTCCCACCTCCTCAAATACCCTGTGCCACTGTTAGAAGCACTTATTATAAATATTGCCTTAGTGTTTATAAAAATTAAAGTGCACACACAGTGATCACTATGTACCATTGTTTTAAATGCTTTATGTTCACTCATTAACTCATATTATCTAATCTCTTAAGAAGCCTGCTGAGTATCAGTACTATTGTTTCTATTATACAGACACAAGGAGAACTTTACAGAGATATTGAATTACAAGAATGTTTTACTAAGTCACTCTTGATTTCATAGTGACAAAGTCACAGAATAAGAATTAGGGTTCAACCTGAGAGATTCCAGTTTCTTCTCATATCTCCTTTTCCTTCGCTTTTCCACAAGCAGGGTATAGATTTTGTCTTGATGTAATTCCCATCTCAGATATTAGGGTAATGTGAGATCATATTTTTAATGATCTGGTCATTTCTGTAAGGTAGTGGGAAAGTTTCCAATATTATGGCCATTCTCCTCATCCCAAACACTATCACACAAGATTCTGTCTTGTTCTCTCATTCACTCTCTCTTTTTATCCTTTCTTTTTTTAACCTGAAACTTTGTTAGTTCCTTCAATCTGTTTTAAATAGTAATTTAATATATTTTTAAGCATATTAATAGTAGGAATAGTGTATAGGTAGCTTATATAATAATTACTATAAATTATTTTAAAAGCAATTCATGTCAGTTTTTAAAGTAAAGCCTACCAGTAGTAAGAATATTAAACAAACTAGTCACAGGGCCATATATATGTACGTGTGTGTGTGTGTGTGTGTGTGCATTTTTCTAAAGTTTTTTATTAATGCAATCTGAAGAAGTCATTCATGGCACTCATCATAAGGGATTTCTGTGTTCTGCACTGAAGGACAGTCATATCTATGGACCCTCTGCCATCAGGTTCTTCAGAAATCTGTGCTTCTTGGGGGCTATAACTTTCCTTCTTATCAAAAGGAAGGGAGCTAGATGGGTCACACAATATCCAAAATTAACAATCATCATGAAAATTTTGCTTTATGATTAGTCTTTTAAAAATCAATTGATGCACTTCATAGTCAAGAAACTCAGGAAAAGCTGTTCAGTCAAGAATTTTAACATGCAATTTGCTAATTTATGGCTGAGTTGAAGAGTAGGAAGGAAATATGGGTAGCAAATGTCAGAGAGACTTGTGGGAAGAAACTAAAATGAAGTTGTGCTGGGCTGGCACCCAACAGAAAATGGCCCCAGGAGACAACTCTGGAGCAGGAAAGTTCCCCCCAGCTGCAGGATCCCCCCTGGTAAACCAAATTAATGGAGAATGTGTTAATGGATCAAGGGTCCAGAGGCTTCACTTTCTAATCTACACTTTGCACTCAGCTGCAGCCTCACTGCAGGGATCTGTTCATGAGGAAAACATGAAAATGAATTGCTCCCTACCACCATGCTGCTGGCTCCTGCTGTGTGGAGATGTACGGCATAGAGAGGGACAGCTAGAAGTCTCTCCTTTAGTGGTGGCAAAGGAGATCTGGATTTGTGTCCTAATAATGCAGCATCAACAGGATTTTTAAATAATGCCCTCTTTTTAGAAGTTGCCACAGGGCACCAAAGTTTCTTCCTAAGATATAGTTACTTTGAAATTAGTTAAGGATATAATGATGGAGTACTTCCTCCATTCGTTGACTTAAAAGTCTTCACCTGGATCATGAAAAAAAATTGGATTTTGCTATTTAGACAGATCTTCTACTTATCCGATTTTATTATTTGGCCTTAAAACTGTCCAATAGAATTCTAAATATAAAAATTATGACCAGACATCCAGTTTCCCCAGTTGCTGTGGTGTCTGTCTCTTGTTCTGCATGATTATTAATGGTGTCTTTGACACACTGAATGAAATTCTATTTAAGATACTAAACAAAATGGCCCATTTAGGGAGAGAGAAATTCAGAAAAGTCCACATCATCATGCTCTGGAAGCTGAATTGGACTTTAATCCTCAAAAGGCTGCTCGGGTAGCAGCAGTTCGATGTAGGAATATCATCACCCCTGTCTTGTTTTAGTTTCTTCTTTTTTCTCTAATGCCTATTTCCCCTTCTGGTTCCCAGTTCTGTTTATAACCAGACTTTGTATTTTGTTCTGCACACCTCTAACCTTTCACCCAAACCATCATCACACTTTTTGAAACACCATGTCCTGGAACTATAGACTAATTTAAGCTTATTCTGAGCATTTTTCTTAGAAAGCTGATTACTGAAACAATCACACAGTTTGAGCAGCTACATTAAAATAAAAGTGTGCATCTTACTCCTGCAACAGTTCTGCATGACTGTTTTTGGTTCAATGGTTCTTTTTAGGTAATTATTTTCCAAGTGTTGCTTTGAAGAATCCTTTCATCTTATGGCTCCACTGTCTCCCAGGATCAGAGAACCCTCTGCTTTTGGATGCTGCAAAAAATAAATGAATGAATGAATGAATGAATAAATAAATAAATAAATAGAATACAACTATGTCTTCAAGTGGCATGAAGGTCATCCATTCACAGTCTACTGGTAAAATGTAGAAAAGTAACATCATTTTAGTTTTCTTCACAAGAAGAGTAAACTGAATTTGATTTTTCAGTTAATTAAAATCTTTTCTTTAACACATTTTCCCCCATTTGATGAAAGATAAGAAAGTAACACAAAAATCACATCCAGTTCCTGCAATAAGTCCAAAGTCCATGATTTCTCAGGAGTAAGTCCTTCTTGGCAGGCTCAGATAAGCATCCCTGTAGTCCAGTATCACTAAAAAGTATGCACTAAAAAGACAAAGTGTCAATATCCCCCCCCAATATACAGTGAATTATAGCAAAGATAGCTACAATATCCATTTGCAAAAAAGAATAGTAAATCACGCAGCAGTCCCTGATCCGGTGTAATTCTGCAACCTTGCTGAACGGACACCAAGAGCTTCTATCCTGGTGGAAGAGAGTGTTCCTTCAATAAACTCTCATTTGTTTTCTAAAGAAACTCCCTGTTCGTTGTTCTTTGTTATTTCTGACTCTTCGTCAAGAATGGTCAGCTGTTTGACCATTTTTCATAGCTATTCCTTATGCTTAAAGGGGACATTAGGATATATCTTCTCTTTGGCAGATCCCTAGCTTTATTTCCTTTGATAGTCTACTTATCTTTTTTCTTCTCAACAGTTCATTACATCCAGTCCATGCAAAGTCTTTTCTCATTTTCAGACACATATTATTTATTTGCTTTTGTTCTCTTTCTAGTTTCTCCTCTTCTCCAGATGCAGTTTTTTTGTTCTCTTCTCCCTCAAACTCAGTGGTAATTACCCTGAGACAATCTGCAGAAAATACTTATATAGAAGTTAATTAGTCTTTGATTTGCCACAATAAAAGACTGTTCTCTCCCTATATCACCACCTTAAATATTACTAGAAATAATTATGTTTTCCAAACCAACAAGTCCCAAATTTCAGAACTCTCTCTCCTCCCTTTTATTGTTGTTTGCAAATTGCGCTTTTCTGAGTTCAACTTTTTCCTCAATATTTTGTTAAGGGAAATCAATAAGCCAACACATTCTAACACTTTTTCTCTACTACTGCTGCTAGATACACAAGCTCCTGAGGGAGCTCTGTCTTCCAAATTATTGCAGGCCCAACTGCTTCAACAAATATTTTGCTATTACCTAACACTAATGTTAGCTTCTCAGCTTCTGATAAACTCATTCCTCATTGCTGACTGTGTGAACACTAAACTAAAGACACATTTTTACTAGGTCACATTTTAGTAAGTCACTGTGAAGGTAGCACCCAGTTTGAAGATACTCACTTCCAAATCAGTAAAAAACAAACAAACAAATAATAAACTAATAGAAAATTCCAATGGCAGATTATAATAAATGATTGGTTTTAATTTAATAATCCTAATCAAGCATGCCTACCCTGGGGTTTCTCCTCAAAGATATAACTCCATGATATTTCCATTTTGTGAATCTGCAGTCCCCTGGGGATTTAAAAGTGTTTGTTTCCAGTTGTGTGCATAGGCAAAATAAGAACAGACACGGTTTGTCAGGATAAGGTCTGGAAGTATATCACATCATTTTTGCTTTATCTCACTGGCCACAACTCAACTCAGTCACCCCATTTAATTTCAAGAGGTGCTGGTAACTATGATCAAGCTGTATCCCCAGGAAGAAAAAGAGACCGCACGAAAATGAGACTCTCACCGAAATGGTACTCAGGTGCCAGCTCTGCAGTATTGGACTAGACTCCAAAGACGTTTTTCTTGCACAGTGAACTCAATATGAAACTTTGTCACAGTTATTGCTGGAAAAACACTGCTGGAGTTTCCTTCCTGGTCGGGTGTGATAAATTTTGTTTTCTGGTGTTTGTGCACGGCGATGTGCAGCAGCACTGTGTCTCAGGTGCTCTCCTAGCATGCACTGTCCCTCACTGACTTTTCAGCCCAAGGACAGGACTGGTAAATCCATCACTGCTTGGTGTGGGTATCGCATACTCCAAACTTCATTTGCAACATTTCAGGAGCAACATTTGACTCCTTCTGACTCCTTGCTTACAAGTCTCAGCTCTCCTGAACCTTGAGGAGTTGTCTTTTGTGTGCCTCCAACAGTAGACCATACCCGAACTGAATAAGCCTGCTAACTTCTCCAGTTGGCTGTAAATATATTTATCTAATAAATTCTGAAAACCAAAGTGATCCTTTCTTGGAAACTCTCCCTCAGTTCTAGGATGTCTTGTAGATGGAATTCTCTTTGCATCTTTATAGTTATTTGCTATCATATCTTAATAGTTATTTGTAATAAACTTTGCCTATTTTTTTGGTCTTCTGGTGCTACCCAGATTGTTAATAAATTTGGTGACTGTGGAGCAGTTTTTGTCAGAGCCTGAATCACACACATGAGCTCCATGAACTCTGATTATTTCTGTCAGTTCTATAGCACAAGGCATATTTCATAGAGAAGAGCACTGAGATTCAGGACTTCTGATTGATTTAAAGGGATAAGAAATCATATTGGATGAGGCAAGAGAAATTTTCAGTGGAAAATTCAAGTATAATAGTATTATTTCCAAAAGATATTGGTTCCTCACCAATGGTAAAATAATTTATACAACATGAAATATAAAATAAATCTGTATTACACTTAAAACACTAAAAATACATTACCTTGACAGTTCCAGATTAACAATCTTAAAATTAAATAAATATTTTTCTTATCCAATATTTCCTGTGTAACTTTTTGAGATATAACTCATCAACAATAAAATTTACTCTTTAAAAGTGTACAATTCATTGTTTTTTTAATGTATTCACAGAATGTGTTAATATCAATACTATCTAACTCCAGAACATTCTTATTACCCTGAAAAGAAACCTCATACCTATTAGCAGTCACTTCCCATCCTTCCCTGTTCCCAAATCCTGGAAACTACTATCTACTTTCTACATGTGTGAATTTACTGTTCTGTACATCTTACATAAAGGGAACCATATATAGTCTTTGGTGTCTGGCTTTTTTCATTGATCCTATTACCTTCAAGATTCATTCATGAAGTAGCATGCTGCATATAATTTTTAATTTTTTATAATTATTAAATACACTTATATACCAACATAAAATCCATGTTACTAACACTAAGCCAGCCATCTATTTTTGCTATTAGGAAAAGTGAATAAGTACATAGAGAAAAGTAAAAATCTTGTGTTTTTATGAAATTCTGAGTGCTAGCAAAAAAGAAAGTGCAAAATGCCTTCAATCCTGCCTTTTAAATTCTCTCTCAGAATATACTGCTACTCATAATCAACACTTGCATAACACTTCAGAATTTCAACACATTTTTATGTTGAATGCCAAAGGTAGCACCTACTGCAGGAATTATACCCGCACTTTAATTCTAGGTGACTGTAGGAATAGTATAAATAGCACTACATTCTTTTAGTTGTTAGTATCAGACATCCTAAATATACATTAATAAAACCTCTAGTGTTTCTATGAAAACGCTTCTGTGAAAAGCATTTGTTGGCTAAAACAAAATAGGAGCTTGTATTTTTTTTTTCCAGTGAAAATCTTGACGTTGGATTAACCATTAGGATGCTCTAAAAAAGCAGCATAATCTAACTTTACACAGAGTTTTCTGTAATCTTAGAAGGAAGATGAGATGTGATATGCAATCCCGGCATCACAATCATAGCTATATTTAACTTGTTTTAATCCCTATTATCTGAGGTACCAAATAAGCTGTTCCCTAGCGGTAACAAAATTCCAGTCTATGTTTGGTAAGAATTTTTGTAGCACTCCTCTGAAATATGATTTAGGGATATTATAACAGCTGGAGAAAGAGATGCTCGTACATTAAATGACTTGTCCAAGGAGACACAATAAATGGATGTGGGCTTTAGGAAAAATCTTGTCATCCTCAAGACTTTTCTCTGCGATACCGTGTGAAATTTCTGAGCCATTGAAAGCTTCTTCATCAGCCATGCAGTTGATCTACCTGAGGTCCAGGAATTTAGCTCAGCGGCACAAGCACCTACCTTGCAAGTGTGAGGTCATGAGTTCGATCCTCAGTACAAAAAAACAAAACAAAATAACAAAAAAAAATTTTAAAAAGGGGTGACTGTCTCCCCAGTTAATCTACATGTTTTATAAGATCTTTTCAAGATACATAAATATAAACCATTTAAATATAATTTCTCAGACAATGTAAATGAAAGAAATCCACTTCTAATAAAGACCAGAGGAAATCTACATTATCTACATGACATGGGAAACCTAGCAATTTAGGCTACTGACTTGCACATCCCCCGAGTAACTGATACAGTGTTATCCTGTGGGCTTGCACATCACCCTTATTCTCTTATTATTTGGTATGACACATAAATATGTTAATCCCAGGAGCTGGAGTTTTCAAATAATGGGAGCAACATATGGAACATCACACAATCTCTAAAGATTTCTTAGTGGTGTGCAAGTCAGGGAAGATGATTCTTTCTCCTAATGTTAAATATGCCTTTTTTAAAAATGACACTTGGAAAAAGTGACATTTGGCATACTCTATGTAGTGAGTTAGATATCTATAAAGTAGGTTCAGAAAAAGGGGCAACTATGCCTCACAGGATGCTTCACATAAGGTAGCTGCTCCCTAGAAACTGTAAACATTACTCAGTTATTCTTTTATTAGCCTCATTCTTCTCTTCTGTATATAAAAAATAGATGTATCCTGCAAGCCTGATTGATAGTATTTCTATTACCCTTGCTAACTTGTATTTTCCACCTGTGTTATAGAACATGTATATAACATATATTATAACATTTATAAGACATATATCACTGTTTTTAAGGGGTATTGGTCATTGTTAGACATAGATACAGTTCTTCATTCTTTCCCATTGCAAATGGGAGGTCTAATTTTCCCCTTTAGATTGAAATTAACTTGAAATTAGGTCTTAAGTCCAGAGAAGTAACCAAAATTCAGCTTAAATTAGAATTCTATTTGCAATGATATTTTTGGCCATAAAGAAAATAATCCTTTGCATCATTAAATTAAAACATTACTACTTCGGTCTGAAGCAAATATACTCAGGAAAGTTTTCCAGCAAATTTTGAGAGCTGTATCCAGGAACATATCCAACGTAAGTAGGTACTTCTCTTATGTAGTATGACTGAAGGACTTCCCAAAAGTGGCTCTTCTAAGAATGAAAAAAAGCGTCTATCTTGAGTATAAGTCCTAGCATTAGAAGCATCAAGAAATAAAAGGGTAATAAAAATTCTTCAAAATGGAAGGGGGCCAAGAAATGGATAGAGGAGAGAAGAAAGGGATTAAAAAATGAATTAAATGTATTTACTCCCCACAAAGAATATAAGCATTATGTACAGAGATGCACTAAATGAAACAAAAAACTAAAAATATCAATAAATCAATTCTCATAATGCCCTGCCATAATAATGAATATAAGAAACAGGGAATTCTGCTCTATAAGCAAAAGAAAAAATTGTGTGTGTGTGTGTATAATATTAGTTTATGCAATTGCAAAACAGGCAAATTTAAAATATGCAGAGCAGGTTGAACCCCAGAAGAAGCTGATAGGGTAGGCCTGAGTTGGAATTTCTTTTACAGGAAATCTCAGTTTTTCTTATAATGCCTTCAACTGATCAGCTGGAGCACCACTCAAATTATGGAAGGTAATCACCTTCATCTTAAATCAACACATTTTTAAAATTTTAATCACTTTGAAATTGCTTTACAGAAAACCTTAGACTAGTATTCAAATTAATAACTGGAGAGACTGTAGCTCCTCTTAGTCAGCCTGTAAAATTAATAATTATAATCCAACTTTTATGAGTTTGGTGCCCATTACATTTCTTTAAAACACACTTAATTTCCAAATAATACATGATGAGTCAATATGAACAACTGTCTTGTAGATAACCAAAATTACATGTAACCAAAATTATTTTCCTGAAATATTTTCCTGAAGAGGAAGCAAAGTCCTTAAGGAATGTTTACTCTTTTGTATCTTCTAACTTTAAAACTATGAAATAAAATTAACTACTATTAAAATATTTATGTTTTATAATAATTGAATGAAATGAAAGAAAACAAAGTATTGATATGTTTATAAATTCATGGATATATACATAAACAATAACAAACTATGGAGGAACTATTTATAATAATTATCATTATCAATTATGCACCTGGTTATGTGGCCATTATTTTACCTCTAAATGCTTTTTCCGTGACTATTCTATGTTTCTTTTTCCTTTTGGAAATACCTCAGAAGGTCATGGTTTTTTCCCCTGGTTAGGTAGCTCAAGTTTTCATTTTCATAGAATCTAGGCCATTCTTAATTCTGTCTCAATTGGACTATTATAATTTTCCGTTGACTTTAATTACATGGCATGCTAATATAAAAACATTCTCTGAGGAATCTCCGGTATTCTTGACTAGGCATTTCCTATGCCCACTTTGCAGTAGCAATCCATTTCTCCTTGTTACTCAGGATCAGTCATTCTAACCAGTATAGTAACTCCCTTATTTGCTTGTTGATTCAGAGGCATCTGGAACCCAAAGAGGCCAAGCGGCAATCTTAACTTCTGAGTCAATGTAATCATTGCTGTATCTTCCAGTGGAAAACATTTCACAAAGGACTTCACCAGCTGCTGTGGGTTAGGTTTATTCTCCCCCAAGTCATAGTTGAAACCTAATCCCCAATCTGAGACTCCAGGGGCCAGTGTATAGCTGTGTGGTACTACACTTGCCTAGCTAGCACAAGTGATGCCCTGAGTTCAATCCATAGCATGCGCACAAGCACACACACACACACACACACACACACACACACACACTCTGATAGAGAGGCCTTCCTCACACCTTCAACAACACAATGTGAAGAAAATTTTTCAAGAAATAGAAAAAATTCTTCACCATTCCCTCACACTTTGAAGTTGGATTTCTCAGTCTGTAGCACTATGAGAAATATTTTTTGACTGTAAGCCACTCAGCTCATAAAGTTGTTTTAGCTAAGATATCAGCAGAACATGAAGTCAGGAAGAAAAGAATCAGTTTTGCTGATAAATCAGTTATGGTAACAGAAGTACTACTCCCAGTCTACCCTTTGATTCCTGACAAGGGAACCCTGTCCATGGAAAAATCTTTGACATTTACCAGGCAGAGATTTGTGGCAGATGTAACTTCACAGAGAGCATTGTTCCAGCCCTGAAAGATGTTATACCTAGTTAAAGCAATGTTTTGGTTCATGAATGCTTCTGTTCATGAACAATTTGGATTAGCAAACAAAGCTCTGCTCAGAATTTTGCTTTCATTCACAAACTCCACATCAGGTGACAACAGGAATGCAACCATCTTTCCCAGCATCATTAAATGAATTAACTTCATGAATGGGGTTCATGGGTCTTCAATATGCCATCCCACTATTTTATCCCACAATATAACTTTCAAAATGATGGGACACATGGTAAGTTGAGTGAATTCCATCACTGAAAATCTGTTTTCCCACTTCATCTGCCATGAAGTGAGCTCTTTGATTAGAAGTAATACTTTGAGGAATACCATGATAGTAGACAAGCCTCTCAGATAATTTCATGGGTGGTAGTTTTGAAAGAAGATATATACAAGGAAGACAAATTCAAATTCAGAAAAATTGTTTATTCCATGAAATAAACACATACAGCTTATGCACACGTTCATCCTCCATATTAGAGATAGGAAGTGTTCTACACAGTGAAATAGCACTGCTGTTGAGGGCAGATAGAGAATTATTTCGATGTGATGAATAGGCAAGACTGGAAACCTTGAATTAAAAGATTATTTTTGATCTATATAAAGAATGCAATTCTGCAACTTATTCTACTAAAAATAGTATGTTACAGAAAAGTTATTCTTTTTATCTGAAAACTATATTGTATTACCTTAAAATTAACTGAAGAGTTAACTAGGAATTTCCAACAACCTGAGAAAGATCAACTACAGTGTACAACCATGTTTATAACAGCACAATTTGTAATAGCTAAATCTTGGAAAGAACCAAAATGCCCATCAATAGCAGAATGGACAAAAAGATGTGGCATTTTTATACAATGGAATATTACTTGGCTATAAAAAAGATGATCTTGAGGCTTTTATAGGTAAATGGAGGCAACTTGAGACTGTCCTCATAAGTGAAACAAATCAGACTCACATTTGTAATATCATATTGTCTCTCTAGTTTAAATAAATAAATAATAATAATAAAAACTGAAAGAGCAATAAGATCCAGAATGTATACTAGATATTGCAATAATGAAAGGGAAAGAAAGTACTTAAAAGGAAAGGACAGCTTGTAAGTATATACATATATCTGTGTGTGTGTTTAAGTGTGCAAGATAGATAGCCATACTACTAAGTTTTTGTTAGTACATGAAACAGAATAGTTTGTGCTGTCCTTGTTTGATTGTTCATTTTTTATGCTTTGATTTTGTAACTTGAACAACTACTTCCAAGATAGCAATATATAATATATCAATAGTGATGATTTCTTAGTGTGATTTTTTTGAAATTCTGTATCATTTCTGCCCTTTTCTGCTTTGCTTTTTTTTAATTAAAAAAAAAGAAAAATCAATTACAGAAAAAAATGTCTTCATGAAAATAAGGGTTTAAGTGTAGGCCTCTCTCTTATTTCAAATTGTGCTTGGTGAAGTTGCTTTTATTATTTTCTAGTATTTACTTTTATTAGTACATGTTTTCAGTATATAATAACATTTATGTACACAAGCCCTGTTCCCTTTCCCTCCATCCATCTCTTGGTCCCCTTCCCATTTACTTTTTATAATGTTCATTTCAATCTTCATTTGAAAATAAGACTCACAGGTGATTTATGTACCACCCTTTGGAGAATTAAATGGGAAAGTATATTTGAAGCCCTTTTCTCAGTGCACAGAAATATAGAAACCACTTAAATTCATTATAATTTTTAAAAATCAACATTCATTTGATTTCACAACAACCCTGGTATATCAAGTCCTATTTTACGGATGATGAGACTGAGGCCAAAACAAGATAAAATAACTTGCTAAAAGCTGATCTCAAAGAGATGAATCATGATATTCAGTTTTCTCCCTTACAAAGATTTTTTGAGGGGGTTGACTGTGTGTGTATGTGTATGTATTTGTGGTTTCCCATAAATTCAGGCTTACTATAGAATATTTTAAAAACACAGAGATATATACAGTAAAAAAAACTACTATCTTTTGCTTTGTACTTCTTACATATAAATTAAACACAACCATAAATAGCACTATTAATAATAAAAATAAAATAACAGCTAATCTTTGCTGAGTCCTTTTATGAATCAGAGCATTTTCTAAATGCTTCACATAGAATAAATCACTTGACCATGACAAATACTGTAGAGGGTAAGTACTTTTATTTTCTCCATTTACTGATGAGGAATGATGACTGAGAGATTAACCAGCTTTTCCAAGGTCATACCTCGGTGGTGGAGGCCACTCGTGCTAGGAGCAGTTGACAATAGAACCTTCAGTCACTAAGCAAGTAGCCATGATACAAACTGTTTTGTTACATTAAAATGATACTATACCCTTCATTGTAATGTGACTTCTAACTAAAAAGTATAACAATAATGTCTTACTAAAACTGTAATATTTCTGTTTTTTCATGTCATTAAATATACATCTACATATTGATGCTTTTTGGCAACATGCTATTACACCTTAAAATTGTGCCATTATTTATTGAGTCAATTGTATATTATCGGATTCTTAAATAATTGCTTTGTGATAGCTAATTTTATTCATCAACTTGGCTACACTAAATAAACACTACCAGATGACTGAAAAACTACTATTTGTTCTGTATATATGAGGTCAACACCAAAAGGAATTGACTATAAAACAACAGACAAAATCAAGAAGATTTTCATCACAAAGGTGAGTGGGTACCATTTAACTTACTGAGGAATGAAAAAGAGAAGAAAGGAAATTTGCTCTTTCACATTGAACACCAGTCTTCTCCTGCCTTCAGATATTAGCACTGCTGGACCAGAGTAGGAATGATATTTACATCATTGGTTCTTCTATTTCTCAGGCCTTTAGGCTTGGTCTGAACTATGTCACCAGCTTTCCTGGGATAATGGAAATGGTAAATCATAGGACATTTTAGGTTCCATAACCAAAGGATAAATTCTTCATAACCTCTTTCCATATATCCCTCTGTATCTCTCTCTATAGATGTTTGCAGGTATGTATATACTCTATCATATGTCTGTCTGTCTCTCCACCTGTCTCTTGCCATAAGACTTTATCCAGGAGAAGGAGGAAAAACACATTTAGCTTTCCAATACACCACCATACAACTTTAACTCAAGGCTTCTCCCAAAGCCTTCTACTCCGGAATGTAGAGAGTCTTAGCCAAGAACCTTTGTCAGCTAATGTAATGATATTTATCTTTAAGATCTGTTGGATAGCTTTACTTTGCAAAATGGATTGTTATCCTAATTAATGCTTACATAAATCAGGATTTCCTCCAATTTTTAAAGTTTTAAATTGCAAAAAAAAAAAATGTCTGTTGACTAGAGCAAATAATGACCAGTAATAGTTTGAAAACAACAATGGGCTTTCTGCTTTCTTCCAACAAATGTAGATGGATAAAGCCTACCTGTTGTTAGAGTAAAGATTTTAAAACCCTTTTTGTCTTCCAATATAAATGTCAGAGCAAAAAAAAAAAAAAGCACTTCTCCACAAGAAACTTTCTGCAGTCCATAGATGATTTTTAAATGGATAGAGAGAAAACATCAAGGGAAAGAAAGATTTCTTTTTAATTAACACAATGGTAGATGGACTTAGGGGACACCAAAATTTGGAAAAGAGTATTGAACTAAAATTTGGGAAGGTTTTCTTGGAAGATTTCTTTCTTATACTTGATTTTGAGCATTCAAAGTCCAGAAAGATCTTGGGGAAGAAGCTCAGACATGACACCATCTAGATGCCAAAATATATTTGTATTTATAGACAGTGCTCATCCACTTCATGAAGGAATATTCCAAGCCCTAAGTTCGCTCCAGCATAGAAGGTTCTTAGGCCAGACATCCAGGAGTTAAAGGAGGCCAGAGTGCAAGGACAGCTGGAGATAATTACTTACAATCAAAGGACAGGCAGAAATTCAGCAGGAAAGACAGGGTGAGGTGTCTGCCTGGCTGGATTACAGGAGGCATCCAGACAGAGGCAACTGGGCTTAAATACTAGTGAGGGAATTTTCCAGTGTTTGATCTTATTTTAAGACTTAAGAAAGAGATTGTGATTGGTTTGAGACTGGTTTTTAAAAGCCCAAAGGTAGACATTCCTGCCATAAACAGCTTGAACTCTCTTGTCCTGTAAATAGGAATGTAGGAAGGATGTGTTAGGGCCAAGGGGCTTTGAGTATTAAACACAAGATCAAGTTTTATTTCTAATATTCTGCAGGATAATTTTGTACTCCAGTTTCCCAACATGAGCAATTAATCTAAAATCCAGCACATCTGACTTTGTGCTTTGTACTTTTCCCCTAAGATGTCTACGTAATGCATCCCAACTTCCAACTTTTTTCATCAATTAACTTTTCCTAAAGCCCTAAATTATATTCCAGTAACTGTCATTTCCATGTAGGCCCAAGATTCATGAGGCAAATAGATATTTCTTCAGTGAGAAGTATAATTGTAGCTAGTAGTATTTTAAGGAGATAAAAGATTTCTCAAATATTTCTATTGGATTTTCTTCTCGATACTTATTTTTCCATTTAATAATGAACATAAAATGGATTCACTGCATTATATTCAGCACCTAAACCTTGACTCTTCAAGAAACCTTTCCTTGATGAATTTCAATCCAAAACTATGATTTTTTGATTTATCTGGAATGTTAAGAAGTAAACTCTAAACTTTACAACATTGGGTCCTTTATCAGGTAGCCACAGAATTAAACACATCAAGCAATTTGAAAGAAAGAATAATTTCTTCAAAGCTGGTATCATTAGATGTCACAAGATAAAATGAAAAAAAAATACCTCATATACAAGTGCCGGGGGCAGAACTTAGGCAGTTTAAATGACAGCCTTTTCATTTATGATAAGGAAATGGTGGGGGGCAAAACTGCATGGTGGAAGTCAGAAACTTCATACACAAAAGCACTGTCAGAGCCTAAGCTGTGGCTCCTTTCTTTAGAAACTGTCAATGGTTCCCCTATTGCTGACAGGAAGAAGTCCAAATGCCTCAGCATTCACCGCAGTTTTTCATGTGTGTTTCAGATCAGCCTCGCTTCCCTCTCCTTCCCTCTCCTTATCTTTGTTCCATATCCCTTGCTCCATCTAGCCCTTAAAAATACCATTTGTGTTCTTATTCCTGAACATTTAATCTTGTTATATCTTCAGATTCAAATATCTTACTCTAAATGCACAACTTGGAAATTTTCTGTGCAGACTTAAAGGTCAGCCTCAGAAATCCTTCTCCCTACCCAGCCCATACTCTTTCTACTCTCGCTTAACAAACACAAATTTGTGCTTATTCCCATTTGCCAGAAGAAGCCCACTTGCTTACTCCCATTTGCCTGATTGATCTTTTATTTGTGTATCCAAAGTAGTAAGCACATCTCTCTATAATTCTTCATTCAATACTCTGGGCATTAAGTCTTTCATGCATTGTTTACAGAGTACATACTGAGTGGTTCCTGCATAATGATGGTCAGTCACTGCTTTAAATTTTGGGATTTAACTTTTGATCAGATGCACCGATGATCTCAGGGCTAACAGTTTAGGCACTACTTTAAACTTCTTTATGTAAGACTGCAGTTAGCCAAATGACTCTGCTAAGAGAGGGGACATTGTTATTATCATTGAATCGACAACGTTGGGTAGCATGGTTAACATCTGTAACCATAACATACACATATATGTATGTATAATGATGCTTCCTATGTTCCAAGTAAAGCTTTCATGCTTTATGTAGGAATTCCTATGGATTCCACAACATCCTATCAGACAGATACTCACTGTCTCCTGAAAGACCAAGAAATCTGCCAAAGACAACATAGTTATTACATACATTCTTCCCTCCTATTTCTTAATCACAAGGATAATAAATTGTCAGACTTTGAAAAGATTTTTTTTTCAGACTTTGAAAAACTTTTTTTCCTGCTTTTCATCTGCTTCTACTGACACACACAGACACACACACACACATATACACACTTACTAATGACCAAGATTTCTGGAGATTAAAATCAAGCTCCTGCCTCACTCAAAGAACATATTTGAAAAATACTCTGTAAAGGTTATCAGAGACAGGAAAGAATATAGAGATATCACCAAGTAGGAGTAATGAGGCATAACATGAAATATTTATTCTACCCACTGAGCATCAACTGTAACTGTAGTTTAGAAAGAACTGTTCTGTATCTGCTTCTAATGGTGAATAAACCTTTCAGATTTATCAAATGTGTTGGTTTGAAGATTAGTTCCCACTAGGACATTCCTTAAACTAAAGATCAATTTGAATAAGATTTATTTGATCTTCATTCCTTTACTTAAATATTGTTAGAGAGTATGGTATTGTATTTTAAAAGAGATGTTTTAAAATGGTTAAAATGGTTATGGTATCCTAGACTTGTTAGAAAGTTATTTAATTACAGTTCTGTTGTCTTTCTCCTTAAAAGCAGAAAATTTTACAGTTATATTTAGTGATTTCACACAACAAAGTTAATTGTTACAATGTCACTGCCATATTTAATTATTTCAGTTTTATTTTTAGATAAACTAATTAAGAAATCATATTTCACTGCTTTTATATATTGTTATATTTTATGTTTCTTAAGGGCTGACAATATATTCTATTTTTAAAAAAATAATTTTCTAAGTCCAACCACTTTTACACAGTACAATAACAAGGGACACTGTACAAATTTTTAAAAAGAAAATTATTTAATCTGTAAAATTACATTTTCAAGACGAATAGTTAATACTCATATGATTAGATCAATTTTGCCTATCTATATATGGTAATCAAAGCAACTCTTTTGAAGATCACAATATGCAATATTACAACCATGGTTAAATTTCTATCATCTTGTTTTGAGAGCATATATTGTTATTTTTGTTGTTGTTGTTGTTCTTGTAGTTGTTTGTATGTCTCTTGTTTTTTGGTTTTTTTTCCTCTTTAAAGGAAAAAAGAAAAATAAGAAAATTACATTTCCAAGTATATTTGAATTATGAAAAATTTAAGTGAAGTAAAACATGGAAAAACAATTTATGCATATTCACATGATTTTAAGAATTAATAAGTAAACACATATGTATACATATTAGTTGTATAAAAATACAAAAGTAGACGCAAAAAAATAATGGAAAGTTATAGGAAGATTTGGGTCACTTTTTTAGTTTTGATATTCTAATTTTACTATTTAAAATTCATAGAATAAATACTACTTTTGCAATCAAAAATAGTATCTTTAAAACGCTTAACTAAAGAGGAAGGTTTTTGTTGTTGTTGTCATTGTGCTAAGAAAAGGCAATTTTATTTTCCCAGTTCTTACAACTATATGCATTTTCTATCATTACCTCTGCTTTAATCAGACAGTCATAAAATGAAAAAAAAGACATTATTGTACCCCTAGAATATTGTCTTAAGCATAATATTTTTTCATTTAAGCATGTACTAAATGTTCTTTTTTCACCAATGATTTTCTTAAAGTACTTTGTAATAATAAACAATAAATAGTAAGATAAAAATGTAATTGGAAAAGTCAATACAAGTCTTCTAACTATGTAAGTGAAAAGAAATAAAGTTGTTCCTGTCTCAAATTTGTGTCAAAGAAGGAGATCCTAAGGAAAATGAAACTTTTCCTAGCATTATACCTTGAAAAAGCTATCTCAAGTTGAAATTTGACTTGGGGTTCAGTAATCATTACATATTTCAATTTTTCAAGAATTAGTATTTATCATTTTGCTATTACATTTAGCAAAATTCACTCATATAAAAAAGAGGCATAATAGTAAAATGAATCTTAATGAGACTGAGATTTTGATAGCTAAATTGAAGGGATAACATACTTCTGCAGTTTTCTAACTTGATAATGAAAAAATTTTGAGTAGATGAAAAAAGCATATGTTTATAAAAGCTATTTAAACACTTCTCTAATGTAGCTTTTCTTGCTGTCTTATTCCCAGATAGTTAACAGTTGGTATTTGTTGTCTAAGAGAAGATAGGTAAGTTTTGAAACAATGAAAAATGTTATGGTAAGATATTCTTGGCTTATTAATTTACAAATGAGGAAAGTGAAGTCCACAAACAACAATTTCTCATTCATCCATTGTCTCAGGTAACAAATATATCAGTAAGGATGCACAGGAGTCCATGAAGGTGAACCAAGACCTATAGAGTATAATAGCAATGAAGAAGAGAGACAAATTTGAAATACGTTCAGAAGTACAATCAGTAATATGTTTTTAAAAATGAATAAAAATGAGACATTTAGAAGAAGTAAAAAATAATTTCCAGATTTCTACCTTGAATGACTGATAATATCTATTTAGACATAAGTTATTGAGAAAAGAGCCTATTTGAAGAAGACAAAGTTTATTTTAAACATTTTGAGATGGAGTTGCCAATGGGAATTCAAGGTAGAATTAATGAGCAAAAATTTGAATAGAGATGTAAATCCAAGCCCAAGTCTGAGATCAAGATGTGAGAATTATAAAAATTTGGATGAAAGATGAAACACCAAGAGAAGATGACTCACAAATTTAAAATGAAATGAGTAGCAGGTTTAGAACTCAACCCTGGGGAACACCTTCATGCAAATAGTGCAGAGAAGAAGACATGCTATGAAGATGAAAGAGGAGGTACTGCCAAGTGAGTAATAGAATAAGAAGCTAAGAGAAGATGGGGTTTCCCTGAGAGAGCAATCAATCATCTTAAGTGATATAAAGAAATCCAACAGGATGAAGACTGAAAAATTTGGTACTGAGAAGTATCCAGTGGTAATCTCAGTAGTAGGGAAACTGGAGAGAGAGAGAGAGAAAAGAGAGAAGACAGAGAGAGAGAGAAATTGAGAAATTGTTATTGATTCAAAATTGGTGCATTTGGATAGATAAAAACAGTGGAGCAGTTCCTCCCTTGAGAAGTTCAAGGATTCACTCTGCTCCACACAGCCAGGGCTCTTAGAGGATACCAGAACTCATAGGTCGCGTATTTTCCCAATGGTGGAGAAAAAGCCAGATACCACTGTTCTAAATCCAGACTTAGATAGTTACATTAAGCAAAGTGTCTCAAAAACAAGTGCAATATTTTATCTATTTTTCAATTTTCATGATAATTCACACAATTTGAGTGATTTTCCATAAAGCAGAGACTATAGGAAACTAGGAGTGAGGCTTCTGGAGACCACGAAGGGAATATTCAGGAAGAGAGTATGTTGTGGGGAGAAAAGGGAGAGGTGGACAATGGGATTGAAAACGACCAAGGTTTGTTAAATGCACGTGCCAGTTTCCTAAAACAAACTCTCAACACTCTCTATAACTAACATGCTCTAATAAAAGAAGAAAAATTTCCAGCAAATAATAAAATACACACACAATAAACTTTGAAGAGGTGCAACATTTAGGTACTATAATTTATTCAAAGGAGAACATAACACAACAAAGTAAAAATAGATGAGACTCTACTACATGCAAATGCATTTGCAACTTTTAGGGAGTACTTAATGAAAACAAGGACTCATGGTGAGTGAAATTAAATGGACGTGTTTTTACACAGCACTCTACAGCAGCATAATTCTGTCATGTGGTCTTTTCCAATAATCAAAGCGCTTAGCTTATATTTAAGAGCTAAGTTAAAGAAACAAAACGCCAAGCAGCATAAAAGGTTCAATGCTTCTTGGGGAGCACAGAATTCTTCTCAGTGTAATAATACTTAACAAAGGAGAGACCCATTGGTCTCACGGCATACTCTGAGAACATAGAAAAGCCCTATGTCTCTAGCTTCTGGGGAGTGGATGGAGATAAAGCTGGCCATGAAGGCAGGAACCAGATAATGAAGGGATTTATATATCATGCTAAGGAGTCTGGACTTTATCCTGTGGGTTAGCAGGGAGCTATTAAAGACTTTTAAGTAAGGGATTATCGTGATCAGATTTCTATTTTCTGGCAGCTTCAGTGTGGAGGAGAACTGAGAAAGGACAAAGACTGGAGTCAAAAAGACCCATTAGTGATTCCCACTTACTCTCTTTCCCTTCTGCCGCAAGATTACCAGACAGCAAGATTGCAGATCCTTTTTGGTATGACTTTCTTTCCAGAGTATTTTTGGATTTTCATCCTCTAACACACTGACCACAGGTGTACAGGTACACGCATGCATGCAAGCACACCATTGTGTGTTTGTGCACACACATACACATATTCAGGGCATCATGTAGATAACCAGGAAGTCATAGCAAGAAGCAAAGGACATAAATTATAAATAAAAGACCCCTTAATTACCAAGAAGACATGGAAGTTTCATGGGGGTTAGTCAGGGTTAGGGGTTGAACCTAGAGTGTATATGAAAGCTATAGTCAATTTTCTTTCATGAATTTAATGTAAATTGTTCCTGTTATCTGTATCTTTACAGTCTGTCTCTCATGTGATACATAGAAAGGTGGACACAAATATGAAAGGCAGTAAAAAATAAATTGGAAAAGAAGAGAAATTAAAAATGTTTTTATATATCATGGATCATGAATAAGAAGGCTCTAGTGAAGAATCTTGCACTCTCTGTCTCATAAATTCACCACAGAAGACATGACAAAGGAAAATGGAAAGTTTCCTGTCCCACAAAAAAGAAAGAATGAACATTAAATGCAATATAACTTTAATATTGAGGTGGATGTTAGTGTTGGAAATACCATCTGTGCAACATTTGCTTTTTGTCCATTGGAAAACCAAGTAATATTAGCAAAAGAAATACAGGCAAGAATAGTGATAATCTATTCTGAACAATGAGGCCTAAAATGAGCAGGACTATTTCCTATTTTATGCTATTGAATCACTAAGATACTCCTGAATTTGGAAAAACTAAAAGGAGACTATTAATTCAATGTTGCAACTTTTGTTTTAGAAGGGAAACAGTTTGCAAGAGTCTCTGCACTTTGGGCATCTGTGAAACTGAAGAGGCTGTGCTGAAAGCACTAGCTATCAATAGTTCCCTTTGCACCCTTGGGAAGACGAGCAGAGCCATGTTTTACATTAGTGGTATCTGTGTGGTAGCGAATAGGTTGGCTGTATAGGAACAGCATGAAATGACAGAAGAGAATATCCAACATTGAAGTTAGTGGTGGGCATCGAGGTCAATGGGTTGATGGAGACCAGATAGGGAGAGCAAACCAGATTACTGAGGAGTGCTGAGATTTAAAGGTACCTCTTTCACTGCTCAGACAGTGAAAGCTGGATCAGCTTCGGTTCATGGTGTCAGAGTCTGATAACTCTTCTGTTCACATAAGGTAGAGCACTAATCCTAATAGGGGTTGCTTCCAAATAGTTTATAAACTTCGTATTACTTCCACCCTGTAACCTCAATAGCTGAGAGATGATGGGGATAAGCTGCCAGATTTTAGAGTGTCAGATCCTTGGGCCTGAAACATTTCTTCCTTCCTTCTTTTCCTTGTAAGGCCAAGACACTTAGTCTTCCAAGTGTCTGTACTAATTAAATGCAGATCTACTATGCCAAAAATGTTTTGAAAGTAAAAGATTAACGAGAGAGAAAACTTTGTGAAAGGAGGGAACTGAGACAGAAGAGGCCCCTCCTAGTCGGCACGGTTTTAAGGGGGAGGTAATCTTGAAGTTTTAGGGATATGAGGACCGCAATTTTTTAAGAGACACTGGCTCCACTGGGAAAGAATGAACAAATATTTCAGGGACTGTAAATGCAGCAGCCACCCAGGAAGGCTCGCCATGATCCTGGGTGACAGATGAGCTGTAAGAGGACTGTCTTGAGTAAATGAGGGCACGATTAAGGCCATCCTACATGTGCCTCTTCTTGCCGTGTTTCCTCTTGTTTTGTTTTAAAGCTTACCATCAGTGGAACCCACTGACCGTTTTGACCTTTCCTTCCAGGTTTGGCATTTGGAGGAATAAATCAGGATTAGCACTGCCATTAAGCTTCAGACATGGTGTCTTTCAGACAAAAGTAAGACCATTACTGGCAGTTTTAGTACTTGGGACAAGTACTGCATTGCTAATTTGTAACAGTAAAAATTAATCAGTAAGAGAAACTTGATGTTCCCGCTGGCAAAACCAGGCTCCCAAAATATTTTGAGTATTACTTGTTCAATCAGCTGGGTGGTGGGAGGTGAGGAGAGAGACATAGATTTGTGTTTTGGTAACTTGCCAAGACTCAGATGTCAGCTAACCTTTTGAGAAATAGAAAGCCTTTTTTAAAAATACAAACATTTAATAGTGGTCAGACTGATGAACATATTTGGAGACACTGAAATGATGTAATAATGACAGCAGTGTTATTTTTATAGCATCAGAAGAAAGGAGGAAAACTACCAGCTGCCAAACCCATTGGTCACATTGATCCCTAATAAATCCTGGGTGAGTCTGCCCAATATTAGTCATAGGAGTTAAGCCTGTGAATCTGTTAGACTTAAGACACATTACTTTTAGTTAGGAGGGTAGGAGAAAATCTTCTGGCATATGGTTAAAGGAAGGGTAATCTAGGATACTTTCTTAATGCTTTAAAAAGCTGTACTGAGGACATTGTTTTTTGGGGGATGAATATCTCGTATTTGCAAAAGAAATGACAATGTCTTGTCAGGGAAATATGGGAAAAGTGCACCAAGAAAAGATAAAAATTGCAAAGTCTTCTTTTTAGAAAAGATAAAACAAAATGCAAAATCCATGTGATGCAAGTTCCATATAGTACAATGAATTCATATTTACCAAAGGCTGATAGACATCATACTTTCAACAGGACCCTTGACTTTTTCTACTATATTTGAAGTAATTTCTCCTTATAACTCTATCTACAATAAATATCAATGCACTATTTTACAGTAAATGAAAAAATTGCCATCTACTACTATCCAGCAAATTAATCTAGTGAACACATCCATATTGCTAATGAGCCATACAACTAGGACTCCATATCAGGCCTGTTAGACCAAAAGGTTCAAGATCCTGAATGGGAGATTAAATCATGGAGAATTACACCTCAGTAGTAGTAGACCTGGCAATTAGGGGTTGTGGTAGAACTTTATGAGTTCTTCCACTTATCAGCTATGTGAACTCATTCACTATGAATCTCATCTATGAAATGGAAAGAGTTGTTATTTCATGGAGTGTTTGTCAGGAGTAAATCATTTATCATAGACACAATGTTCAGTACATCTGAGTACTTATAAAATGTGACTGTTTTATTAAAAGATAATTATTGTTTCACTTTTTGAACAGAATTTTCCAAACAGGCCTTACTGTACATGATAAATGACCATTTCTGGGAAAAGACCTTAAAATACAAACTTTTTTTTTTTTTTATCTCTTGTGATTCTTAGGATGGAGCTAATTGGGGACACAAAGTCTTTGAGCTTTGGGTTCCTTTCCTCTACTTCATGCTAACCAATCATGTAAGTAATTTTTAAAAGGTCATTCATGCCACTGCTCTCTAGATCAGTCTCACAAATCACAAACTACTCTTTATTTTCCCCTTGATCTCTAGAGATTAGTGATGTTGTTGCACTAGTATGTCAGATAAGCTTCAGCTCTGGTTCTCCTCAGCACTGAATTATAAATGTGTATTTCTTCTATGTAAAATGTATTTCCATGACTTACAGTCAAGAAGAGTTTGAGGAACAATGCATATAGTCAACACCCAGAAAACTGAAAAGATAGTTTTAAGACAATCAAAAACTTGATATTTGCAAAGTACTTTCTCTCTGAAGATGACCTCATTGTATGGATATACTATTTTTCTTATGTAAATTCAAAACTAATCGTGGAGAAAAATGTATCCCTGAGGTTGCTGATGAAAGCATATTGAAGAGCTGGCTTAGGTGGATGTCTATAGCGGGTTTCTTAACACATTACATCAGAAACACATACATCACACCCACTGCACACAGAGGTAAAACCACCACAGATGGCAATAGGGTCAGCACCGCTTCAGTACATCACACGGGGGACTCTGTGGAGCAGCAGATCCAAAATAGAATCCAAACTCGTGAGTAAAGTGCTTCACATTTTCTCCCCAGAGGAGCAGAATATTGAGAAAAGCCTAGATGTCAAAGCACAGGGTAGAATGGAGGCTGAGTGTTAGTGTAGTGAATATCTCATGGAAATATGAAGCTAGTGAAGTGAGAAGGCTGCATACTCACGTATGCATAGTCCCTTCTTTCAGACAGCAGTACCAGAGACATCGCTGCTACCAGCAACTTACTTTCCCTTAGCTTATGGTCAACTGAAGTATGGAAAATCCATTTTCAAAAGTAAATTACAGCTTACGAGGGAAGCTCTACCCCTGTGACATGTGAACTACTCTTTCTTTGTGTGCCCTCATGGGACCTCTGGAGCAATTATACCTTAGTACCCAGGAGACTCTGAATTGGGTCAGATTGCAATATTAATTAATTCTAAAGCTCTGCCTATGTAAAGATATATCATTTCTTGAAACATTTCCTATTTCCAAAAATGCCCGTACAGTGCAGAATATAGGTCACCAGAGAATGTCCAATGAGTAATAAGGGCAACTATGAAAGCATTCCAAACAACAGAACTTTATTATATCAAAATATTGCAAATTTAACCACAATATTTGAATCAATTCCTAGGGAAAAATTATCAAAGGATAAATGTCTGGCCTTTTCTAGATAAAGAAAAAGCAGCACATGAAAAGAAAGTAAGCCTTCTTAAACTCAATAGCAAACGAATTTCAAAATTTATTCCTAACATCAAAATTTTATTAATCTGTTCCTTCTTAACCAAAGGCAGGTAATAAGTTAGGGGATCTTTTTTCCTACATGCATCCTGAGATATCTTCTATGGGAATCAATTTCCTTTCAGCCCCAGAACTTGAATTATTTTGACACCAAAGATACCAAATGGGGCCTCATCCAAACATAGGATCCACCCCATGTTAGTTTGATTACAGAGATGTTTATGATATACAATTGAATATATACAATAATTTGATTTGGTAAGAATGCTAAGTTCAGATTACCTCTTTCATGAAATCTTGAAGTATATATTCATAGGAAGTTACGAAAATTATCCTAGGCTTAGCCAGGTAGATAATTCTAAAAAATAAACACCAGAAGAACCCACCACTGTTATTTTGAGTATTCTTCTGGAAGTCTTATGCTTTTTGATGCTGTGCACATACTTCTAACTGACCCAAAGTAATAGTATAGTGACCTTGCTAGTCTTATACCAAAGAAAATTTAAAATAAAAATAAATATACAGACCTTAGAGACAGTAATCCCCATAAAACATTTTTCTAGAACTCAGTACAGTAACCTCTATACCTTATCCATAAAGAATGCATTCTAAGACCCCTTGTAGATACTTGAAGGTACAGATAGTATCCAACTATGATAAAGTTTAATGTATAAATTAGGTATAGTAGGAAATTAACAGAACAAAATAAAACAGACCATTTATAATAATACATCAGTAGGAGTCATTTAAAACTTACAAATTATTTCATTCTTAAATTTTCCACTTAATATTTGACCACAGTTGACCACAGGTTGCTGAGAGTGCAGAAAGTAAACCGCAGATAAAGAGAATCCACTGGACTTGTATTTGGCAAAACTCTTGTGATGGTCACCAAAAGAAACTTAGTTTTTAGTGACTTAGTTGTCAAGTATCTTCACAATTAAGCAACACTCTTGGCCTCTGAACATGAAACCGACGAGAGAACTCTCCCACTGAAAACTGAATGTAGATAGCTATTATGTTAGGAGGAAAATGTACCTATGCATATTCTCCTATCTTATCAAATAACATTTGTCATTTCACTGCCTTGATGCAAAATTTGCATCGCCAAGCCTTCTTTGGTTTGCCTGTCTTTTCCATCATCATACTTAAAATCTATTTTTTTCTTCCTTCGATAGATATCCTTGTCTCTGGACCCAAGAGTTGAATTCATTGTGACTTGTGCATAATTATAAAACATACATGTTATTTCTATGAGCCATCTTCTGCTACTGATAATGGAACCAAGGCCATTGGTTTGTTTTACCTGAAGTATCACCCTTAGGAGATTTTGGACAAATCTAGTGTTGTAGTTTGAGAATCTATGTCCCTAAATGTTGAGTTAGAATCCACAGTTTTGCCATGTGTTCTTCCCCAAGATCTGCTTTCCTCAGAAGCCTTCATGTTGGGAGAAGTAATTTCTCCTGCCATAATTCTTTCTGGCAATATGTGTCTGTGCTCTCTTGATCCCTTGATTCACTGCAGGGGTACTCAGCTGTATTTTCACAAGTAAACACACTGAAACATATCCTTTTCTTTTATAACACCGAACACATTCCTCTAGATTTAGCCTGGCTCCACTGCCTGTATGGAAGGAATATGAATTTAATGCTTGTCCATGGGAACATGTAGTTTTAAATATCTCTGTCTATTCTCCACATCCCATCACTTCATGGGCTAACCCTATAGAAGCAGTCTCCATCTGATGACTATCTGGCCCATCCTTTAACTTCAGTATAATCTCATAATGTGCAAGAGCCCACACTCTGAAGAAAGACAGCATGATCTTGAATTTTAGCTCCAATGTTTATTATTTATTTATTTTTTAAAAACTCAATTAAATTACTATGCTTTTATTTCCTTATCTGGAAAATCAGACCATTAACACTCTCTCTTTTGTGAGATTATTTCATTTTTTTATTTCTGCGATAAAGATGCTACTTTTTATTGCCTGCCCACATTGTTCTGCACACTATTTTTTTTCCTTTTTTTAATTTATTTGTACTATTTAGATATACATAATGACCACATTCACTATGGGGGATTTATACCTGTACATGATATATCTTGATTCCTTGAGATTATTTTAAATATTACATGAACTCATGGAAACTTTTGCAATTAGTGCATAATACAAAGCAGTAAGTATTATGTCTTATTTTCCTTGGATCTTCCATTTGCTGTCTATTTCTTAGGTAATTTTACTGAGGAAAGAGAATATCATTCACAGTCTCTATCAGAAGTTTAAATGCATCCACTCATACATTCATCTTCTCTTCTGATATACATGCAACTTTTGATAACAACACAAATTGAAAATTGACTCAGTCTTAAGGAATGACTATGACAGTTTTAAGGATTTGATCCTCCCTTTTTTCTGGATCCTCTGGGAGAATTATTCCAATGAGCTCTGCAGATATTGCCACCCTTCTTTTGACAGTTTTCTTTGAATTCAAATCACCCTTTCTGTTCAAGTAGCAAAACAGTGTTTTCTCTAGTCCAATTTATAGAAAGAACAAAACTTGACCATAAACCTTGCCACTTTATTTGCCAGTTCTGACCTCCATGGTTTGTTTCCCTGTGCATATTGGCCCAGCCACTTCCATAAGACCTTAATGTAATTCTTAAAAAAGAAATCTGCCTCTCCCCTTACTTAACGAAACTTTGTATGTTTTTATCTCACTCTGCCAATGATAATATTCTGATAGTTTTTAAAAAGCAAGTCCAGTTTCTCCTTGTTTCCTGAACAAATTTGGTTCCAGAGGACAGAATATTCCTGGCAAAGACTTTTATTTGCCACTTTAACTTTTGAGTTTGAATAAATTTCAGTGAATTGCTTCAAAATCTCAAGTAAAGGTGGCCTATCCCTTATTTAATAAAGACTCCTCTGCTAGGGTGGCTCATGAGTGAAATCACTTCCCCTCTAGGTCTGAATCCAGAGCTACTTGAAGACAATGTGTGAGTCAGATTTCTCCTAAAATAAACCACATGAAAACAGAAAGGAAACCCCTTCCCAGTTTGCCCTCTTGGCATTAAATGCAATTCAGGAACAATAGTGATCCAGATCTATACTTATGCTTGCTATGAAGCACTTTTGATAGATCTGAACCTAATTGCTCTGAAATTTAAAGTCCTATTTTAAACACCTTGGTGAAAAGCAAAAATAATAGAAGTTGAGATACTTCTGTGTATCCAGTGTTTAAAGAGACTGTTCAATAATACATGAAGAACCTCTTTTTCCCATGATCTAATCCTCTTTTAGTCCTCCTCTGCAAGGTTCAGCAAAACTGCATCTGGCATTTAGTTCAAGGGCATAGTAGCAACATGCACTCCCAGGCCTATCAACCAGCTTATTTGGGACTTTCCCAGCAAATAAATAGCCATGCCATAGGAATAACACCCACGCGGTATTCACTCAAAATGCCAGGACACAATTCCAGGTGACCCGGCTCTACAAAGTACTAAATGTCATAGTTTCCTAGCTGTATCATCACATGCAAAGATCACCAAATGTTTTGATCTCTATCCATCTGCCTTTGTATTCATGTTTCAAGCTTAATAGGTTAATGAATGTTTCAAGGCTTATCTGGTTTTCTTCTCTTAAAACAATATATAACACAGATGAGGATAAAAATATTAGCTCATAGATTGGTAAGTGTTCACTGGAAGGTGAGCCTTAGCTGTGAATTTTCTTAATTCTTTACTCCAGATTTGTACTTAATCTGATGATTACAATGAGCTGGGTCACCAAAAGACAACCCCAAAGAGTCTCCTGACCAATGACTGAGCAGTGCAGAGTGTAGACTTGCCATGGATAGGCAGATTCACAAAGAGAATCTACAATGAACTATGTGCTTTCTCAACTTGCCAGTCAGAAAATCCCAGGAGAAGAAGTAAATCAATGGGAGAGTAGAGAAAGGCCACAACCATCAGTCTATTATAATCTCTCTCATGGGAACATGAGGGCAGGTCAACGCTTTAGACTTGGCTTTTAAAGAATGGCCTTAATATTAAAAGTCTGAGGGGCTAGGTAGAAAATTGCTCAGCAAATCCCAAGGACTTTGCTAATATTCGGCCCCAGTTATTAAATATAAATAATGTGGATAAAGGCTAGTTAACCATTTGTCCAACCTTGCAATGCTTGTAGTATAGACAATAAATCACATTGACCACATAGGGCTGGTGTTGATTTTTCTTTTTCTCTATGTGCAAGACGTATCCTTACAAACTGGAGAGTTTTAAATTTGAGTTATCCATTAAAATTTTAAGAATAGCTTTTCAAGCATATTTTAGTAAGAATTCAATTCACATGATTTTCAAAATTGTTTAATAGTGCTTTGAAATTTGTGAGTTGTTCTTCAGAAATGTGATTTATTTTTCTGTAAGTTTGGAGTTTTGTGCAGTGGCTCCCTACTAATAAACTATATCTTATTTCGAAAGGCACATGTATAGACAGATGGAAAAATGTGTGTGTGTGTGTGTGTGTGTGTGTGTATTTTTGAGTTTTCTCTCTCCTTTTAAAATCTTCACTGCCTTGATGTGAGGTTGAGCACTTAACACATATTAGGTGTTAGATTGATTGGATATGATTTCAGTATTTATCATTTTTAAAACACAAATAAGAACTTCTTTTTTGTAATAATATAAAATCATCAATAATCTCAACTAGCCACCTTAATTACTATTTTAATTTTTTGGATTTTCCAATATCTAGGCTATTTCTCTGTTATACTCTTTCAAAGAAATGAAAAGATTAACTGTACATACTTTCTGGCTATGAATGTTGTATTTATTTTTTAATTGACATCAAATGTGTATGTATTTTAAATCTACAATTATTAGAGTTATGCCATCTCCTTCACGCTATTCATGCTGAGAAGATACATAAACATTCCTATCAAATATGCAATATCATTGTCTGGCATTAACATCATGTTTAATTTCATTGGGTATCACACAATTATCCTCTAATAAATAACTTAAAAGTAAATTTAACCAGAAGAGTATCTTTAAATGAAATATTGAAAACTTAAAATGAATTAAAAAATCTAATTCTTCTTTATGTACTCAAACCAGATTTTTTTCCTTAAAGGCTTTAATATAAGACTAGTTATACACAAGGTGATTTTGTTAAAAGAGATTGTCATCTACTCAAAGGCACACAAGTGCAAAATGAAAATATCTAAAATAATTCTTCCAAACTCCCTGTTGTTATCAAATTAATCACACAGTATCTATAAGTAGAATGATAGTAAAATAGAGAAGGAAAACTGTAAGGAGAAGGAAAATAGTAAGGAGAAGGAAACAAAGACAGAGATAGAGAAAGACAGAGACAGAGAGGATAACAGAAGCAGTTTTCTACTTTTCAGAGACCCCATAAACCTTCTTTGCTTTAGGCAAAAGATTTCGCAAAACAGCTACTATGTAAATTCTACCCTTCATACTCTGACCAACCCTTACATTGCTCTCATTTCTGCATGAAGGGGATGACTGATGCGGCTCTGCTGTTCTTCCTGACCCACTGATAGAATAAATTATCATCATGTTAGCAGGCCCAGGACAAGATAATGCTATGACAGGTATAATATAGGAATGCTATAGATCCAGGTGTAAATAATTAAACTTGTAATTCAAGCACAGCTTACTGATGACATCATTTATCAATGTCACAAGAATCCCTCAATGAGATTACACTTTTATATGTAGAATTTAGATGTATACCACTCTTTGCACTACATGAAGAATATTCATATTAACAATAGGCACTAGATATATTAACACCAGAGGCAGATTTGGATTCCAAAAACTGAGCCTGAATTCTCTTTTCTGCTGTCACCACGAGCACACATACTCCCTTTGTTTCTGGTTGCAAAGAATGTAATCTTAGTTGGAAAATGATTGTCGTCCTTTTGGAGGGCAAGTCGGAGAATGAAAAGCAAAATTAAGAAGGTGAAGAGCACAACTATTGGGCAAGTATAAATCAATGAATTGAATTCAAAAATCTCAGGTCAGTTTCCTAATATATATCAGAAGCTATCCTATTTGCATTGTATTTTTATAAAAACTTACATTGTATTGGAATGAAGTGACAGGATAACTGGACTGATAACTGATTTTTAAATTAAGTACATGAATTTAATGAAAACTAATCTAGATATTTCAATGTGACATTTATATTAATGACATCAATATTAAATATCATAATATAAATGAAAAGACTAAAAGAGTGGAAACAAATACTTATGACTTCAGTAAAGAGACTGATCTTAACACCGATTGTTTTTACAGGGTCAATAAATCTTTTAAGATGTCCATCCACAGGTTTGTTTTTCTTTATCATTAACAATTTATTCTGGAAAAATGATAAAGTCATCCACACTCAATCTGTTTTTCTCTCCTCATTTATTCCTCTGTTCATCCACTGTTAGCAGCAGAGTATCTTATACTGCTCATGCAGGGATGAGCCAAATATGTTTATGTAGATTTAAAAGAACAATATCAAGTTATTATGCTGTATATACCATTGTACAACCTTTCTGGAAGACAATTTAATAGAAAAGGCTTTAATAGTATGTATATCCTTTGCTCCTTAAAGATCTTTTTCTACAGATTGATCTTAGACCCATAATTTAAAAGATGCCGAGGTGCACACATTGATGGTTATTGCAATATTTTTTATAAAAACAAGACTGAAACCAATGTGAATGGCCAACAATAAGAAACTGGTTTTTTAGTTTACGACAAATCCGTCAGTAGGATAGTGTTCAGTCCTAAATGTCTGTACTATAATGTAGAAATGTGCCTATTGACACAGGAGAAACTTGGTAATGTACCAAATGATGAAAAGCAGATTAAAACAATTCATACAATTTTACCTCAAATTTAAGAAAAAAATCTATTTTAATATTTTTGGTATTAGTAACTCAGATTTAAAATAAATCATCTGTAAGTTTAGAGATTATGAGTGATTACTGAGCAATATCCTCCAGGTCAGGCACTACTGTAAATGGTTCACACAGTAATTTTCACATCAGCTGGGAAGATAGGCATTGCTTTATTATCTTACTTAAAAGATGAAGAAACTGTGGTACATAGATATCTAGAGGTTTAGTCAAATGAAGAATGTTGACATTTTTTACACTGTGAACTGTGTTGAACTGTGAATGTCTATGGAGATAATGTTTTTTAATTACTATACTGTATTAACATTTTAATTTTCCTTTATATGTATCTTATTTTTTTCCAAATTTCTAGAGTAACTATTATTTTGTAATAAAAGTATTTCATCAATTTTATTTAAATCATATTACATATTGGAAGGGAAAAGGACAAAGTTTCTAAGTCATGTAGAGTAATATTTCTGTTTCAAGAAATGGATGACTGGATGCTATGATAGATTTGACTTCTTTAGATTTTCTTTTTGAATACAATGAAATAATGTAAATGATAAAACAACAAATAACAATATTTCTGCCTTATTAATTAACTTTTTATTTTTATGAATTGATCAACTTACCCAAGAAACATGCTATTTCAATAATGCGATTGGGTCTGTGCTTGGTTCGTTTCCTCCTTTCCCTTCTCCTTTCTAAGGAACCCTAAATATCCCACGTAGCCATAGGATAACTCGTTCTTATACATAAAGAGAGAACAGAAAGTAGAAAATGATACCACTGTGGAATTAAACCTATCATCCTTCTTTCAAAAAGTATCGGTCACAATTTGCTTGTAGGAGCAATCTGTCCCTTGTTACCAATTTATAGTGCTCTGAGGGACTGTGTTAGAAAAACATTATTACTATTAGCAGTAGTGAAACTTGGCAGCCATTCAGCACATTTCATCAAAGACTCCAAGAGCTTAGCCATCAATCAAACTTGCCTTGGTGTGCTCCTGGGAGGAGGTGGTATTATTTCTGTTTGGAACAGAGGTTAAGTGACTTGCCCAAGGCCTTGAAGCTGCTGAGACTCAGAGCTGGGAATTAAACCCTGGAGACTTGACACCCAGCATCCCACCCTTCTTCCTGGAGCACATTCTCTCTACCTGTTTGAAAGATGTAAGGATAATAAAGCCTCTAACAAAAAATCGTCCTGCTCCCCAGCCTGTGTTCCTGTGTTCAACTCTTCTGGCGTTATACTGAAAAAGCACAAGAAGTTTCATTTAGAGCTTGAACTAGTGCCTTTCGGTTTGACACACATTCCATTTATTCTTTCACCACATATTTAGTGTTATCTTATGTTAGGTTTTATACTAGATACCCAGTGCAAGTAGGAAATACACAGCTGTGGCCACAGGCAGTTTTTAGTCTATTAAAAAAGAAAAACAGTAAAGCATTATAATATTGAGAGATATTCCTTAATGTTTATTACTGTGTAGTGGTCTGCATTTGAAACACTACTTTGTTTTTAGCCATACATCATGGATTTACTGATTTAACATTTGGATAACAACAAAGTAAAGCCATATGCAGTGTATACATATATTTGAAAATTAGATTTGTGAACTTTAATTTTAAATAAATTATAATTACACACAATAAGATATTTGTTCTGTATAATTTTTGAATATGGTAGAAGACAGTTACAAAGAAATTTTAAAAGTAGAACATAACCCCTGAGGGGAAAATTTATTTTGTGTTTTTATTTAAATTTATTGTAACAAAAAATAATTAGGAGTTTAAAAACTTTGTTTACAACTTAATCCTCCCTCTAAGCAGAAGCAGCAGCATGTACTGTTCCAGAATATCAGCTTACACATCTTTACCATGACCTGTGAGGTGCCAGGTGTTGAGTTATGAACAGTGGCCCAAACAAGAGACTGAGAATCAGGTTCTGTCCCACAGATACTTATCTGTACTAAGGGATGAGTTTACAACCCATTTGAAAATTTATTCAATGGAATTTTATATTTTAGAGTTTGTCACTTAAGTCCTAAGTTCTTTTTAAAGATATATAATTACCTTAAGATTTAGGCTCCGGGCGCAGTGCCACTGAGCTAAATCCTGGGCCCCCATAGCACGATTTTAATCTACCATTTTGTTCCTAACCCCTGCGATAATGTGAAATGTTTCAACAGCAGATGCAGAAGCCCATAAATTAATGTTTCATGTATATCTACATGTCCCACTTCATTTCTCTAAACCGTTTTTCTCCCTTGATAGAGTGAATATGGTAAAACATAAAACTCCAAAACAAAACACTGTTTAACCTCTTTTAGAGAATTTTAAAACCAAATGATACCTTATAGGTTAGATTTCTCTGATAAATTGTATCTACTATATACAGTTAGGTAGAATTCCACCTCCCTTGGTGAAATAAAATTCTTGGAATATGTAGTTTGTTTTGGGAGGGCATTTCTCTCTTATGTACATGATAGTAATAATAATAACAATAATAATAACTATAAACTTTCAACACATTTTCCATGTCTAAATAGATGGAGGCAGCAGCATATTCTAATCTCAATATTTTTTATTAGATTATTTTGCTTTAAAATCCAAAGCATGAACAATGTATGTCTAAACACAAAAGCTATATGTATATAAACAGATTTATAGCAGCTGGTAATCTTAGTCACAATAAAACAACCATTTATAATAAAGATTTTCAGCAAATTAGAAGTAGAATATAATGTAATATTTTTCACCTTTTCAAAAAAAACTAACATATGAATGCTTTCCTCCTAAAAGCGGGAGTGAGATAAACATATTTCCTCCCATAATTTTGATTAGTCAGTATTGTGAAATCCTGGACAATGCAATGAAATAAAAAAAAACCACACAAAGGCTGAAAAAGACAACATTACTGTATCTATTTACAGCTGACATAATTGTCTGTGTAGATAGTCTTAGAGGGCATACATACACACACACATGCATTGAAAGAGAGAAGGAAATGAAGAGGGAAAACCAGAGAGAGAGAGACAGACAAGAGTTAATCAGACATGAGACCAATTTAAACAATATAATCATTTCTGCACATTAGTAACAAGCTATTAGTGGCAATTTTGAAAATGGGACTGAGAAGGAAATCAATTAACACTTGAAGATAGATTTAAGGCTTTTACAATAAAAAGTGTAAACATCGCTGAATGCAATGAAAGATGATGTAAATAAATAGAAACATGCCATGTTTATGGAGTAAAATACTCAATAATACTAATATGCTCATTCTCCCTAAATAGATCAACAAGTTGAAAACAATCTGTATCAAAATCATAGCAGACTTTTCTACAGATTTTAAGAAATTTATGTCTACGAGTTACATGGAATTGAAAAGAATCTGGAATAGTCCAATAATTTTGTAAGAAAAAAAGTTGGGTGACTCACTTCTCAAGTTCAAGGTTTACTTTAAAGCTATAGCGGTATGAATTGTTATTAGAGAAAGTGGAGCAGGAACTGTCTCATGATGGCAAAGGAGACTTTTTGGTGTGGTGGAGTTATTCCCATTATAATTATTTCTGTCTTTAGTTTTGTCCAATAGTTTTGGATGTAACAGATGAACCCAAAATTATTCTATCAATCTTCTTTATATAACTTCACTTCTTGAGTCTCTCCAATAATTTAAGGATTTTTTTATATTGTCCTTCATCATTGTGAAACATAAAATTAATTAACATAGGATTTCCATTTTCCCTGGTGTTGTGCCTAAATTCTATAAAACTTTTTTGTTTTGTTTTGTGTTTTTGGTACCAGGGATCGAACTCCTGACCTCGTGCTTGCCAGGCAGGCACCTATATCACTGAGCTAAATCCCTGCCCCCACTTTTTTATACATTGCCAAACATGGGAAAACAGTCACTGGTATCCAGAGATGGCTTCATTCATGCTGTCTTCATTTGTTCTTGATCTGATAAGTCACCACTGCATTGTCCTTCATTTCCGAGTGTAACACATTCTTACCTTATCAATTACTCTCAAATGTTAACCATTCACTCCTCTCCTGGCGTAGGAGCCATAGCTGGGCTACTGGTGTGCTTTACTATCTCGAAAATATTCTTTGCTCAAAACAAAATTATTCTGTTCTTTAAAATGCTAAGATTCTGGTGAACTATGTGAGGCTATTTTAAGTCCATAGCCTAGACTAACATTACAGATCAAACCCTTGATGTAATTAGACGTGTAGAAAACTGAGATAGGTAGGTAGCAGGGACTACGATGACATACAGAGTAATTTGTCCTGTGAGAAAAGAGGGTCATTGTCCTCTCTCAATAACTGCTACTATGTGCAACTGTGCTCCCATGTTAACGACCTTAACTTTGATACACAAAAAATAGTAAATATGGTTTTATGTGAAATTTCTTAAAAATTGGCTACATCTAGCCTGTAGTAAGCTTTATTGATTTTTATTGCTATTGGAAGGAATTGTCACAAAATCTGGCCTAAAATTATTATTTTACAGCTCAGTGGATCAGAAGTCTTACATAGATCTTTCTAGGCTAAAGTCAATGTGCAGGCAGACTGTGCTCCTTTCTGATGACTCTTGGGTGAGGGATTGTGTATCCTCACTTGTTTTACTTATAGATGCCACTTGCATTTCCTGGCTCTTGGCCTCTTCCTCCATCTTCTAAGCCAACAATGACACATGTCTCAGACCACAGGTGGAAAGTACTATTCCTTAAAATTAGAGGAGATCAATGTAAGTAATCCAGGATAGTTTCCCAACTTCAAATCTCAATTCTAATCACTTCTGCAGATTTCCTTTGCCATGTGAGGAAGCAAGTTTACAAGTCCTAGGACTGAACATCTGTGGGGACCAGCCAGTCACAATTGTTAACATTATATATGGTAGTAGGAAATACTGAAAAAAGAGATTATATAAAATTCCATTATCTTGTAAATAATTTTATTTTGCCTTTTTTGTTTAGGTGAGAGATTTAAATGTGTCTCCAATACTTTATTATCAAAATGAGGTAAAGATGATCGATTAGCAAATATGTGCTTTACAATTCTATTTTTAAGTGTAAAAAGCTATAGTTTATACTGAATTTTATGTTCTACCTTGAATAATATGGGTAATGATCATGAGTCAATAGTAAAAGGCCAAATTTACTTGCCACAACTTATGCTTCTACAAAGACTTAAAATCTTATATATATTTATGTTTATCACCTTAACTCCTTGGAACATGATGATTTCAAATAGATTGATCAAATTATTTTAAAATTTAAAGATCTACTTGCACTATCTCCAATTTGCTGAAAGGAAATGTTACTGCCACCAGTTTTTTGGGTTAGAAAACAAGAGTCTTTATTTCAAATGAAGTTACTAATAAATATATTTTAAAAATCCAAATTTGTTAATATTTAAAAGATACAAATTAGAATTAGAATCGTATTACTTTTTTTACATGTTTGATAAAGAGTTTTCTAAAGATAAAAAAGTCACAATTGCCAATGTTGTTTAAAATAAGAAATACTTATTTTGGATGTTGTTATTATAAGAAGTATTTTAAAAGGCTTTAAATGTATGTTTTACTCAGGGTATCAAGTAGATCTCAAAACGCATGCAACACCAACTCAAACACAATGAGTGTCTTTTTCTTGATTCGTAAACATGATTTGAGTCCTTCTCTACACAGTTACTCTGGCCTGAAGTTTACAGAAGGTATAACATCTTTAAAGACATGGTTTCTGTCACTGTCTTAGGAGCCACCTGTCATTTCAAGCAAATGAAAAAAGAAAAAAGCTTGGGCAAGTGAGCTTAAGAAGCACTATTTGGCTCATTACCACAATGACTGTTGACAACCACGCCTGCAACTCAGTCTCATGGCCATATTTAACTACTGTGGTGGTGGGGAATTGTAGTGCACCTACGTTGAGGAAAAAAGTGGGGAAGTCTGATTTTGGTAAGCAGATCAAGCTCAATGCTACAACATTCTTAATACATAATTCGGCATTTTTTATTTGACCAAAAGAAAATGTGAAATTTGTGCTTACACAGTAAATTATAAAGTTGTTTATAAAAGCAATGTTTATAGTGGTGAATAAGTGGAAGAGACTACCTGAACAATAAGTGATATACTATTGAAACATATTAAAATATAATACTGATATGAATAACTTACTAAAAACATTATGCACATATACATGTTTATGAGATAGAAGAGAATAGAATATGTATAAGAACAATGATCACAGAAAAATGATGCTATAAATTTTAAACACTAACATGAAATAATATGTATGAAAATATTATTAATTTAAAAACATATTATAAATATAGGTAGAGTTTAAACCAGTTTTTTATAACAAGTATTGATGGGGAAGATTTCCTGAAATGCTGGAAAGATATTGACAAGGCACCATGGTAATTACATATAGATTATTGAATAACAAATATTTTCATTTGCTTTGCAGTTTGGTGACTCTCTCTCTCTCTCCATCTTTCTCTGTCTCTGTCTCTTTCTCTCTTAACTCTTCTTCATTGTCTCCCAACTCCCATCCTTCCATCCTGCTGTTTGGTCCCAGACCTTACACATGATAGGCAAACTCTTTACCATCACTGAGCTATATCCTCAGCCTCTTTTAGTTGTTTTTCTTATTTGTTTCTTTGTTTCAGATGTGATCTTATTTGGATGCTCAGGCTGGCATTTAAATTACAGTCTTACTGCCTCGTGATTATACAAATGTGCCATCATGATTAGCTTGCTTTTCTTTGTTTGTGTCCTCTAAATTTACCATATATTTATTTTGTGATTTCTTTAAATTAAAAATCAAATTCAGTTTTACTATTAAAGCATTTAGGCACATTTGAGAATTCAAAAATTATCTTTTTTTGATTATTTTCATCATTATTTTGATTTCTTTTCCATAGGCTACATAGAAGGTATAAATTGTCAATTTCATAGATGGATGTCTGGTCCAAGTCACTCTGCATATGTGACTTTCTGGAACTATTTAGGTAAAACCTCTAGATGGTAAGGACTTCCTCACAATTTTCTTCTTGAATGGTGAAGAAAGCAATTAAAAATTGTTCATCTCATCAAGGGCAAAATGTGTCCAATGTTAAGCAGCTGAAATGATTAGAAATCTCTTAGAATATTTCCAATAACTCACTCTTTGTTTCTCAGTACAATATAATATGCCAAGGAATAAAGACAAACTGGAAGTTCTGTCTACCATGAAATGATGAGACATCTCACTGTGATCTTCTAGTTGTTCCTCATATTTGAAAGCAATCTTAAATGTAGAACATAACTAACTGCATACTAAATTCTCAGTTGAATGCTCAGTGACTCATTATTAAATATGTCACTGTTTAATTTTTATCATCTATCAGAAAAGTGGTGTTGGGGCTGGGACAAGGTTCAGCAGCATAAGTGCCTGCTTGGCAAGTACAAAGTCATGAGTTAGATCTCCAGCACAAAAAAACCCAAACCAAACCAACCAAACAAACAAACAAACAAAAAACAGGTGCAGTCAGGGGTTGCAAGGAGAATGATTACCTACAGGATGCACAACTTACAGTAGTATTTTATGTTCCTCACCCAGAGTCAAATGCAAAGAAAATGCAGGAAATCTGTCTACAACACTAAAGACCTAGAAAATCCAGCAAGGGCTTGGATTGCATGGCAATAATCTGCATGAGTTCAGCTAACAACCTAGAACTCACAACAATGACCCATGCAAGTCTATTCCATTGATCTGCACTGGGAAGGCCTAAAGGTCAGCAGTGGAAGCTAGAAAGTCTATGCCAGCAGGATGAAGGATATGTGCCAGTAGATTGAAGGTTCTGCACTGGAGCCAAGAGCTTAACCACATTGCTCACCCTCCAGTCTATCTATACAAACATTCATCCTATCCATCCACTCTGCACATATTATAGGTAGGCTTTGCACTAAATTCCAGAGATGCAAAAATAAAAATTAGAGGCCCTATCTTCAAGAAGTTTTCAATCTGGCATCACCTCCATTTGAAAAATTACAACTCAACAGATAAGGAAATGTAGATGAGGCTTGTTTACATGAGTCTACAATGATCTCCACAACTTCTAAGTGGTGAGGAGAAACCTGTGGGTCAAGAAAAAGAGATGATTCTAATTGGATTCTGGAGTTTCTGAAGAACAGTTATAAGAAAACTCTGAGTTATGTCTCTGTCCTTTCTCAGCTCTCTGCCTCTAGCATCTTTATTTCTGTTTTTTTAATTTGGAACTCAGCCAGGGAGATTTCACATGAGTCCTTAGCTCAGCCAGGCACTGGGTAAGCTCTAAAGCTACACTGTCAGAATAGATGAAAAGAAGATATAGTACAGCTGCACAAGATAGTACAGGTATCATTAGTGTTCTGATAACATTCCAATATTTGCATTAAGAAACCGTAAATATTTTAATTGAAATTCAGAAATTCCTAGTGTTTGGCTGATTTTCATAGTAGCTACCCAAGGAATTTTGTTGGAGGTATATCACAGAGTCAGTGGGAGAAGATGGATTGATCTTGGCGGGAAAAAAGAGTTGAAATAAAACTGTGAGCTACATAAGTCATGTATTTCTGGGGAATTTTTTTATAGGTGTATATGACTCTATAAAATTGAATTTGCTAAATCTTTAAAAAGTGACTTCCAAAAAATATTCATTTTTTAATAGAAAGTATCCCTTTGTCTCTCTCTTAGACATAAGTATAACAAGTAAAACAGAATGTCAAAATAGTCTAGTTAAAATGCACAATGTCAGAGATTCAGCTTCTTTGCTATTATGTTTGAGCAGCATGATAGCTAAGAACAATGGCAAGGGAATGAACTCTTCCAGGCCCAGGCTGCTTTATTTGAGCAGAGCACTTTTCTTAGCACTAATTTACCTGATTGACAGCAATATTGGCAGTGGGAAGAAGTGTATGGGTATCATTAATGACAAGCAGTGGAAACTTTTGGGTATTATTTTTTTTTTAACAAGAAACATTATGCCTTTCAAACTCATGGTATGAGAACTTTTGCTGTGATGATATCCTTAGTACTTAAAATGAAAATCTACCACCTACCATTATGCTCACATGCGAATGCGGTTTTACAGCTCTTCTGATGCTAAGTAGGTGGTGGTTTATTAGCCCACTAGGATGAGAGACCACTGTGAAGAATTTTTTTTCCCCATTTAACATATGATTGCTTACTCAAAGTTCTTAATATTGGTGGCCCAAGGTTTGTATTAAACATCACATTCAATCAGATACTTGGTAATTGAGATTGCTGTTAGAAACTAGACAGAAGTGATATGCTTAAGTTCTGGATGATTATGTTAACGTTACCACAGATGGAAAATCAAATTATCATTGTCTTAGAGGAATAGAGAGAAAAAAATCTTATTTATACCAGACAAATCATAAAATTAAGTTACTTCACATAAAATGTGAATTACTTGAGTCTCAAGAGAAAATTATTAAATATGAGCATATACAAAAGACATTTTTTGCTTATAACAAAATGAAAATAAACTTGGGATCTATTTGGACCATTACATAACACCACAGTTGCTGAACAGACACTCTGTCATTGAGGAGCAACCTGCTTCCGAGAAGCCAAGGATATTTTACTGTAGAAAACTGAGGGATGAAGGAGAAGAAAAAGGGGTGAAAAGGAAGATCCTGTAATACTTTTGCCAAGTGCTATTTCTTAATCCTGAGGCCCAATTCTGATTACTCCTGCCATTTTAGAAAAGCTGAAACCTGAATATTTGTCAAGGAAACAGACTAAAAAATTGAACCTCATGTAAACTATTTATAGGTTTGTTAGCCCAGAGAAATAGGACAGAAAACAAACAGCCTGAGCAGCAAATTAAAAATTGGCTATAAATCTCAAATAGGAAGTGTAAGACTCACATTGGGCATGGTACACCAGGATCAGCTTTAGAACTAAAAAGTATTTTATACATATAAAAAAGGAGAAAATTTTTTATTAGTTCTCTCAGCTTGGTAAAGAAAAAATTGCAGTAGGCAGTTGACACTTAGAAAAGGCCAATTACTGGGAAAAAGCATTGTTTTTATTTTCTGCTTTGTTACTATTAAATGCTTAATCCATTAGCAGTTCTGCTGAAGTAAAGAGGGTTATGCTCCAAACACAGGGCTAGGGCCAGAGCTTGCAGGACTCAAATGCCTGCTCTTTCTTTAGCCCCAGGCAGGTCCTTCAGCTTTTGTGATTCAATTTAATCTTTCTAAACAGCAAGGTGGAAAACCATACAGTCACCCTCAACAGAATTGCTAGTAGCCTGGGGATACTCGTGCCATCTTCAGGGGTCATATAATACCAGGGGACAAAGTGACTATACACTGGCAAGAGATCAGGCAGTGCTTTAGGTGCATGTCTCAACCCTGCGGCCATTATCTGATTGGCCCTGGGCACTTTCCATTCCATATTCTTGTGTGTGTACAGAGGCAATGTTGAAAATGGCGTAACAGTTCTCTACTAAGATTTTATCAAATATTGGAAGTTCTTCTATGGAAATATGACCCAAAATTCAATGGAGCCAGTTACAGTTTATTCATATTTTCACTCAATAAATTCTATTTTGAGAATACACATGATGGTGGGCAGTAGCCTTGAGAAGGTGATACAGATTTTTAAAATATTTAATGTTGTTAGTACATATTTGCAATACAAATGATTATATTCCTCATAGGGAGTTGATCCATGTATAGAACACATAGTAGTTCTTCTTATCCTCTTCCTTTCCCCTTTTTACCTCTTTCCTCCATTTCTTGGTCACATTCCCTTTAAAACAATCTATTTCCCTGTTTCCTACATTCTGCCTTTTACTTTGCTCTTTAATTTATTTATAATTTGAGTTTCTCATGTAAGAGAAACCATATGATATTTGAGTCTTGGTATGACTTATATCACTTAATACATCTATTTTCATACAAATGAATCTAGCTTGTCCCTTTGTATGACTGAATAGTAAGTACTTCACTTTAGTATAAATACTGCATTTTCTTTATCCAATAATTTGTTGATGGTGTATAGGCTGCTTACAAGATTTAGCTATCTTGAGTCATGATACTATAAAGTAGGTATGTATACATTGTTTTAATATGATGTCTTTAACTATTTACCTAGAAGAAGAAAAGATGGTTCTAGTGGAATTTCTAGTTTTCATTTTTTGAAGAGTCTCCATACTGATATCCGTATTTGTTGTACTAGTTTAAATTTCCACCAAGAATGTAGAGGGATTCTTTTCCCAACAGCCTCAACAACATTTGTATTTATTTGATTTCTTGATAATAGACATTCTTTCTGGAATAAGATGGAATCTCCATGTCATTTTAATTTGCAGTTTCCAAATGGCCAGAGATGTTGAACATTTCTCACATGTTTATTGACCATTAGACCTTTTTCTGAGAAGTGTCTACCTATTGCACTTGTCAATTTTTTATTGCATTTTTTATTTTAGGGAGTCTAATTTTTTGAGTTATTTATATATTGTAGACAGTCCTCTGTTGGACTGACAAAGCATTTTTCTCATTCTGAAGGCCGTCTCTTCCCTCTATTCATTATCTCTTTTGCTGTGTAGAATCTTTTAAACTTGTCTAATCCAGTTTGTTGATTCTCAGTGTCCTTGTCTATGTCAAGAGTTTTATCTACTTTATCTTCCAGAAGATTAAGTGCTTCTGTTTTGACATTTACATCTTTGATTAATTTTGATTATACTTTAGTAAAAATCATTCTAGTTAAGTAAATTAGTTTAGTATAATGTTAAGAGATATGGATCTAGTCTCGATCTGTATGTGAATAGCCAGTTCCTCCATGGCCATTTGTTAAAAAAGGTCATCTTTCCTCCAGTGCATATTTTTAGCCCTTTGTCAAAGATCAGATAGCTGAATATAACTGAGGTCTTTTCTTCATCCTTTATTTGTTCTATTGATTCATGTGTGTTTTTGTATTGATAGCATACTGCTTTAACACTGTAGCTTTGTAATATAACTTGAAATCCATGATCCAAAGCCTCTAGCTTTGTTCCTTTTACTAAGGATTACTTTTGATATTCTAAGTCTCTTTTGATTCCATATCAATGGAAAATTTTCACTTTCATTTTGAATTATTTTTCCCTAGTTCAGTGAGGCATGCTGTTGATATTTTGATTGGAATTATGTTAAATCTATTTATAAATTGCATAAGTTTGACCATTTTGACTATATTGGTTCTGTCTAGCCAAGAACAGGGGATAACTTTCCATTTTCTAATATGCTTTTCCCATTTTTGGGTGTTGTTATTGAAGATGATATGACTTTTTAAAAAGATAATATACCTCCAAATCTTCAAAGAGAAACAATCTAGTGAAGCAAGCAGATACATGAAACCAGAGCTCTAAAGGATCATGTGAAGTTCTTCAGAGGAACAAGAGAGAGAGACAACCTCATATAGATGGAAGAAGTTGCACAGAGGTACTGATAATTGAACAGGATCTTGAAGAATGAGGTCATGGGAAGTTTCTCAAATAGGAGTCACATGAGAGATGTTCTTAGAGGAAGTTAAAGTAGAGCAAAGCCCTGAGGAATAGAAAACATGGTTTGTGCAGAATCATTAACATTATTAAATGTGTGGGATGGAAACTGAATGAAAGATGAAACTGGAAAAGTAGATTGGGTACTCCTGTGCTAAAAGACCTTTAGGTAGACTTTTAGTGAACATACCAAGAGTGTAATGAGAAAAGAACCATCCAGCCGCAGCAGACTGTCAGCAGGTGAGAAGCAAATTAGGGGAAATTTTGCTGAAAGGCAAAAGCCATTCTTAGCCCTAAATGCAAAGGACTGAAAGTGTCTACCTGGTCTGTGACCAGCAGAGCAGTCTCAACCCAGCAGCATAAGCAGGCAAGCAGCCTTGGCCAGGAACAAGACAAGGGCACTCCTCTGCCCAATGACCAGTAGTGTGTAAGAGGAATCTGTGGTGTAGATCAGAGGAAGCTGCACAAGATTCAGAAGGAGGCAATTGTACACAGGTTTGGAAGCAATCCTGGTCTTTCCCTACTTGACAGTGTCACAGCACTGTGAAGGAAAGTGCCGTAGAGACAACTGCAGTAAGAAGATGCGGACATCCAGAATGTTGTCAGTTTAAGACCAACCCAGGCCTCCACCTGCAGAGCCCAAGATCAGCCCCATATCCACCACAAACTTTGCTGAAAACTTGGCAGAATTACACAGCATATTTCTGGAATCTGATATGGATAGTACCATAGAACCATGGATATCAGAGGAATTTTATAACTTTTCTTTTGTTTATTGTTTTTTTTCCTTTTTTCACTATTTAGGTTTGTTATGTTTCTTTTTGTTTTATTCTATTCATTTTATCTTTCTCTTTTCTGAATTATCTCTCTTTATTTTATATTATTTTCATGTGAATGAACATTGTCTCTTTTCTTTCTGTTTCACTTCAATATTCTTTTACTTTCACTTCTCTTCTTTCTTTCTGGTGTTCTCCAGTTTCCCAAAACCTAGGTAATTATTCCTTGCCTTCCAACCTTGATTCTACCACGTTTGCCATCATTTTCTATTTTGTCCCATATCTCTTAAATACCTCAAACAGGTATTTAATACTCTACCAAGGGGAAAATCATTGCATGTAAGTTCCTGGTATATGTTGGATTTTGTTATGTAAGTGTAGAATTTGCTTCTATGGCTAAAGGCATCAAGTTAATAGTTACCATGGTTTGTCAGTAGCTAGGCTGGGTTTGATATTATTATTTTTGTTAATTTTACAACTTTAGCCAGGATTTCATACCTGTTATAATCAGTTTTGTTTTTTTCTTGTACAACAACACTGATTTTCTAAGATCATAACTAGTACCAAAGTCCAGCACCAAAGAACTGGATGCTGAGAAATATAAATAAAAATTTCTTATTTTTAATAAATTGGGAAAGTAGGTTGTTGAGATAGACACAAATACCAACAACCACCTACACCTAGAAGACATCTCTGAGGAACAGATATTAAGGAAGACTTGACACTATGATAGTTTTCTACCATAAGAAATATACAACAATCACACACAAAACAAAATAACATCGAAAACAGAAAATGACAAAATAAAAGCAAAATGCAACCCCTGACCTCCAGCCAACTCAGAACAAGACCAGAGCACAGTTAGATAGAGGAAATTGGAAGCCATCCACAGCTTCCTGAAATGATGGCAGCAGAAGTGAAAAAAAAAATAGATAAGGCTATAGAAAAAAATAATCTCTCAGGAAAGAAAAAGAAATGGTGATTAGAAAGAAAGATATTAGAGTAGACACTGATAAAAAAAAATAGAAGAGCTTAGGAAAATGGTGGAAACCATGAATGCCAAATATAGGAAAGAAATGAAATTCAGGAAGTGATCCAAACATAAATCTAGGAGATTAAAAACTTCACTGAAAGTATACACAACTGACTGAATGAAGGTGGGCATAGAATAATAGATCTAGAATACAGGATTGTGACTATCAACCAGGAAAAGAAATCTGTCTTAAAAATAGCTAGGGACCATCCAACAGCTGTAAAATGAAGCAAAACAACATAAGATTGACTGGATTCAGTGAGAAAGCCAGAGATAGTGCAAATGTCATAGAAACCTCTTCACAGAAGTAATGGAAGAGTACTTTTCAAACCCATCAGAATCACAGTAGACTTCTCAACACAAGCTCTCAAATCAAGGAGCACTTAGAGTGAGGTATTTCAAGCCCTAAAAGAAACAACCTCCAACCCAGATTTATGTACCCCACAAAACAATCTTTCAAAATCAGTGGAGAAATAAGATACTTCCATGACAAAAAACAACTGAAGAAATTCATGACTGTCAAATCAGCTCTCCAAAATGTTCTGAAGGTATTTTAGAAGAGATAATGAGGAACACAATTCTAACGCCAATAAAAAGAAGCCACCAGACAGGGCAAACAGTGAAACAGGAGAAAGACAGGGAACCTTCAACAGGAAGACAATATAAAAAGGAGAACCCAATACATATCAGTTAAAACCATCAAAATAAATGGCCTCAATTCACCAATCAAAAGAAACAAACTGGCAGAATGGATCGAAAAGCAGAATTCAACAATATGCTAAAAACAAGAAGCACATTTAACTCAAAAAAATTCAAAGGAATTTTTTTGAGTTAAAAAATAGACTAACAATCAAAGGCTAGGAAACAATACTCCATCATACAAGAGCCCAGAAAAAAGCAGAGGTTGCCATTCTATTTGCAGACAAGGTGAACTTCAAGTCAAACTAATCAAAAGAGACAAAAAATGTCATTATATACATGTTAAAGGAAAACTCCAAGAAGAAGAGATAACCATCATAAATACAAATGAATCAAATACTGGTGTATATATCTACATAAAACAAATATTAATGGGCCTGAAAAATAAAATAAGCACTAAAACAATTGTAATGGTGAACCTTAATATCCCATTGTTACAAATAGATCAACTAGACAAAAAAATCAAAAAATATCAAAACTAAACCAAACCTATGAAATGGACGTAGTGTGTGTCTATAGTATTCTACTCCATAACATCAGAATACTCATTTTTCTCAGCTGCACTGAAATGTCCTCCCAAATAGACCACATACTAGCCCATAGAACATGCATAAGTAAATGGAAATGAATTGAAATTATCACATGTATATTATCTCACTATAGTGCAATGAAAATGGAAATCAATGACAAAAGAAACCACAAAATTACATAAAAACATGGAAATTAAACAACATCCTCCTGAAAACTACTAATTGGTCACAGAGGAAATTAAAAATGAAATTAAACAATATCTACAATTAAAGGATAATGCTTCATACAACATATCAGAAATTATGAGATCAATGAAAGCAGCCCTAAGAGGCAGATTTATAGCAGTGAATCCTCACATCAGAAAAACAGAATGAGCTCAAATTAACAATTTAATATTGAACCTCAAACTTCTAGAAAAGAAAATCTAACCCAAAGCTTATACAAGGGAGAAAATTGCAAAGTTCAGAACAGAAATTAATGCAATTGAGTATGAAAATCAATGAATCAAAGAGTTGGTTCTTTGAAAGACTAAAGTTGATAAGTTCTTAGCAAAATGTATAGAAAGAAAGAAAGAAAGAAAGAAAGAAAGAAAGAAAGAACAAAGAAAGAAAGAGAGAGACTCAAATTCATAAAATTTGGGATAAAAAGGGTGAAATCACAATGGATCCTTCAGAAATCCAGATCATCAATGCTTACTTTGAGAACCTGTATTCTAATAAAATGGAAAGCACTGAAGAAATGGACAGATTTCTAAATACATATGAATTACCAAACCTAAATCAAGAAGTTATAAGAATTCTAAATAACCTAGTACTAGTAACTGAAAATGTTATTAAAATCTTGCCAACAAAGAAAAGGCCAAGACCTGATGGGCTAACTGCTGATTTATACAAGAAATTTAGAGAAGCTTTAATGCCACTAATACTAAAACTCTTTAATGAAATCTAAAGCAAAATAAGATCCCCAAAATCATTCCTAGAAGTATTACTCTGTGTCTTAGTTACTTTTCTCTCTTATTGTTGAGACAAAATACCTGAGGTGCAAAGTAAGGGAAGGATGATTTATTTCTTACAGGTTTGAGGTTTCAGTCTATATTTAGTTGGCTCCAAGAGGCAAGGTGGTGTGGGGAGGTAACTGTTCATGACTGACCCTTCAGCAAAGCATGGATTGCACAAGAGAGACACATGCCTTCTTCCTGCCCTAACAGTGTATAACAGCTCCACCCCTGTGTGGGTGTAGCACTCACACCACCAATTCCAGTGCTAGACAAAGAACCAATCACAAATGCCAGAGTCAGCTGTGTCCATGATTGCATGAAGCTTGTGGGACCATATGAGCATAAAGTATAACATTCCACCCCTGTTCCCCCAAACACTCATGTACAACCTTTACAAAAAACAATATTTAGTCCATCTCCAAGAGTTGTCAAAGTCCTAACAGTTTCAGCATTACTGAAAAGTCCAAGTCCCAAGTCTCTTCTGAGATCTATAGCAAACTCTTAGGTGCAAACCCCTGTACAAATGAAAACAAATGAAACACTTGCAACATACAATGGCACAAGATAAACATTACCTTTTCAAAACTTACAAACATGGGAATACAAAGCACTGGAACTAAAGCAAGTCCAAAATCCAGCAGATCAAACATTAAATCCTAGAGTTTTACACTCAACATCTGAAGCAATCTGGATGTAAGCTCCAAAAGTCTTGGGTGACTCCACCCCCACAGTACTTCGAGGGATTCCAGTTCTTACAGCTTCTCTCTTAGGCACACTCTGCTTGGCCTTTGCAGCTTTCCTTGGCTGATCCATGTTTCTGGCTCTTCCAAACTTCTGGGGTCTCCACTGCACCTTTGACTTCATCCTTATATCTTTACATATTTCCCTCTCAGGGATGCACTGCTTGGTCTCCCAGGTCTTCTGAAATTGTAATGGAAGCTGCCTTAACCTCAAAACTCATGCATTTTCCTTGCACCTAAAATCAGTGCTGCATGGATGCTGTCAAGTTCCACTGCCAGCTGGAGCAGTAGCCAGGCTTTCCTCTCTTGGCTGTAGGGCTCAACTGTCTGGGTCATTGAGCTCTCTGAACCTGATTGTGAGGAACAGTTTCTCTATGGCACTTCCATTCTGAAATGCAGCCACAATTTTGGAATCTCCTGTAACATCCATCATCACTTTGGAATGTGGCACTCCGCAGCTTTCTCCTCCAAGCAAAGTCTTTCACTTTTGCAGTTTTTAGGCTGAAAAGGACAGGGACCTACTGTTTTGCAGGATGCCCCCAGGCCATCTTTTTATTTCTCTGTTTCTTCTCAGCAATTGAAGTCTCAACTCTATCTTTATAGTCCACAGCTTTCTGGTCAATCTCACAATATTTTAAATCATTGTGGGCTCTTTGCTCTTGACTCACAACTTGATTCAGCTGTGAATCTGTCTGAAAGTTCCCAATAATAGCCATGTCACTGCCTCAACATTAGACTGCCTTCCAATTTCTTTTTCCAGATTAATCAGTCCACTGCCCTTAGTCTCAGGCAAAATCTCTGGACATGAGCAAAATGCATACAAACTTTTTGTCAAGCTATAACACACATCATGTGGAGTCCAATAAGCAATGTAGTCCTTCTTCCCAGCAGAAACCTCCTGAACCTGGTCTTTATCAGCAGGCTTTCTATCAGGCTTCTGGTCATCTGAACTCTGATTAAAATCTTCCCTACAAAACACAGTAAGCTACTCCAGCTCTGTTCACACAGGCAACATCTCTGAACCTTTCCAAACTCTTCCCACAAGCCATTCCCAAAGGCTCTTGAATCACAGGCTCAGATGCAGTCACAGCAATGACCCCACTTGTGGTACCAAATTTTGTTTTAGTTACTTTACTCTCTTGTTTGTAGAGATAAAATACTTGACACCTAAAGTTAGTGAAGAAAGGTTTCTTTCTTACAGGTTGGAAGTTTCAGTCCATATTTAGTTGGCTCCAAGTGGCAAGGTGGAATAGTAGGACAGCTATTCATGGTCAGCCCTGCAGCAAAGTGCAAACCACACAAGAGAGAGACACATCTACTTCCCGCCCTTACATTGTATACCAGCTCCACCCCTGTGTGGGTGTAGCACCCACACCACCAATCTTAGTGCTAGACAATGAGCCAATCAAAAACACCAGACTCAGCCACATCCATGATTGCTTGAGGCTTATAGGGCTATCAGATCACAAACATAACACCCTGATACCAAAACCAGAGAAGAATCCAACCAAAAAAAAAAAATAGAAAAGAAAAGAAAAAAAGGAACTATAGACCAAACTCCCTGATGAACACAGATGAATAATTCAAAAATTCTCAATAAGTTACTAGCAAATGCAGTAAAGTATGAATCATTCCAGGAAGGCATGGACTGTTTAACATATGCAAATCAATAAATGTAATACACTATGACACTATATCAACAGAGCAAAGGACAAAATTCACATAATCATCACAACAGATGCAAAAATAAAAGAGCATTTGACAAAGTCAAACACCACATTCATGATAAAAACCCTAAGAAAATTTGAATAGATGGTCTTTATTTCAATCTGATAAAAGCCGTCTATGACAGACCAATAATCAACATGATACTAAGTGCCCCAAAACTGAAAGCTTTCACTCTAAAATCAGGAACAAGACAAGGATTATCTACTGTCAATATTCCTATTCAATATAGTTCGGGAACATTATCCAGAGCAATCAGATAAGAAAATGAAATAAAAGGAATAAGGATAGGAAAGAAATAAGTAAAGTTAACTTCATTTTTAGATGACATAATATTTTATGTATAAGACCTTGGAAAGTCCACCAAACAATTTTTAGATTTAACAACCAAATTCAGCACTGTAACTGGATATAAAGTCAACACTAAAACTTAATGAGAAATTAGGGGTACAACAACTTTCATAATATCATCCAAAAAAGTTAAATGCTTTGGAATCAATATAACAAAAGAAGTAAAAATGTATGCATTGAAAATTGCAGTACTCTGAAAAAGGAGATTGAAGAGGATATTAGAAAATAGAAATATGTCCTTTGCTCATGGGTAGGAATAACCATCATACTGAAAATACCCATACTCCCCAAATTGTTATACAGATTTAATTCAACCCCATCAAAATACCATTAGCAATAGAAAAGAAAAGAAAAGAAAAGACATTAGCTTACTTCATGGAACCAGAGAAAATGTTCCTCAAATTCATTTGGAATCAGAAGAACCCTACAATAGCAAAAATATTCCTTAGCAACACATGCAAGGCAAGGGTATCAGAATCCCTGACTTGAAATTATACTACAAGTTACTCTGATAAAAACAGCATGGTACTGACAAAAAGCATACCTGAGAATCAATGGAACAGATTAGAAGATGCAGAAACAATTCCAAACACCCTCAATCACCTTGTCTTTGACAAAGTGGCCAAACACATTCATCAGAAGAAAGATAGTCTCTTTAATAAATAGTGCTGGAAACCTGTATAACTTACACTGTCTTATCATGACTGATATTATTTGAATCTGGAATGTTAGAGTCCTGTTTTATATTGACAGATTTTATTTGAATCTATTATGATTGATAGTATCAAGTCTAAAAGTATAGGCAACTACACTGAAGATAACAAGATTCACTAGGATACCCACTCTGTTTGATTATTACCTGCTTTTGAAGTCTTACACTGTCTACATGTTTCACTTTTATTAATATTGTTATGTACTGCTATATTCAATTATACTATGCCTGACAAGTACATTGAAGGTAACAAGAGACAACACAGTAACCACTGTAGATCACCTTGTACTGTGTTTTTATATGAATTTTTTGTGTCATGTTTTCCTAGGAATTTGGCTTGTTTTGTATTGCTTTGCTTTTTCTTTCCTTGTAATACAGAAAGGATAGAAATACATGAAGAGACTCATGCGTGCATAGAACTAATAAAGAGTTTATGATAACTGATTATATAACACATGATCAAAAGAACAACTACTTTGAAAAAAAAGAGACACTACAGTACCCAGTTCTGATTCTGTAGTATCATGATGTGAAATTCAGCAATACTATTATTATTTGTTCAGTGTGATTTTAGCCTGTTTTGTTTTGTCTAATTTCAACATACATGAAAGTATGGACAGCTATTTTGAAGAGAATGAGAGACACTATGACAGCCATTATTGACTTCCTTATTGTCTGATCTTGAAGACCTAAAATGCTTTCCACATTCTGTTCAGATCAGTCTTATATTATGTTATTTTGTATGAATTCTCTGTATGCAAAGATATGGACAACTATTTGGAAGAAAACAAGAGACAATATTATAGATAGTGAAGGTCTCTGGTTGTCTTACTTTGAAATTTATGTCACCTACATTGCTTTCTTATGTCCTGTTTTGTTGTATTTAATTTTACCATCTTTAAAAAAATAGTGCTGGAAAAAGTCTTTCCATATACCAAAGAATAAAAAATACCCTTATGTCTATTACCATGCACTAAACTAAAATAAAAATGGAACAAAGATCTAAATATTATCACAGAAAAACTAAATCTGGAAGAGAGAATAGCCAGAACTCTTGAAGACATAGGTGTAGACAAAGATTTCATGAACAAAACCCTAATTGTATGGGAAATAATACAAAGAATCAACAACTGGGATTGCATCTTATCAAAAAAGCTTTTGCACAGCCATAGCAATCAACAATAAAGTACAAATACAAGCCACAGTGTGGGAAAAAATTTCAGCCAATTGTCCCTCAGATAAAGAACTAATATCTAGAAAATATAAAGAATTGAAAAAAAAAAAACCAGACCCTTCAAATTTAAAGACCCAATCCAGAAATAGAAATATGAAATGAATACACACTTCTCACATGAAAAGATACAAATGGCAAATAAATATATTAAAAGATTTTCAACATTACTGGTCCATCAAGAAATACAAATTAAAATAAGGCTGTGACTTCATCTCTAGAAAGAATGGCTGTCATCAAGAAATAGATCAACAATAAATACTGGTAGGGCTGTACTGAAAAAAGGAACTCTTCTCCACTGTTGGTGGGAGTGTGTACTGGTACAACCACTGTAGAAATAAGTGTGAAGATTTCTCAAAAAGCTAGGATTAGAGCATTAGAGGTATCAGTTGACCCAGCTATTCACTGAAGAATCCACCCTCCCCAGAAGAATTAAAAACATCATAACACAGAAATATATGTGCACCCATGTTTATAGCAATAGTTTGTAATAGCTAAATCATGGAAACAACTCAAACAGCCATCAACAAAAAATGGATATATATATATTTCAGTCAGAAGAAGGATAAAGTTGAGATACTTCAAGGTAAATAGATGTACCTTGAGGCCAAACTCTTAAGTGAAATAAATTGGACTCATATGTGTAAATATCCCATTGTCTCCCTGGTGTGAGAAATTAGAAGAATAAATAAGGACCAAAATATTGATAAATGGAAGAAACTGGTCAAAAGGAAAAAGGAACTACTGAGGAGGAAGGGAGACTGGCTTGGGGGAAAGGAAAGGAAAAGTAAAAAAAAATGATAAAAGAAAGATAAAATGGAAATAAATCTTTGTAAATAAGAAGAGGAAGTGCTGAAGGAATTGGGAAGTAATTGAGAAAAAAAGGAAAAACAGTTATATCACATACAGGTACAAATTCCCTATAATGAATAAGATCTTTATATGTATCTAAATTGTACCAAGAGGCCCAGGGAGACTTTGGGACCATCGCTTCCAGTGGTTAAGTACCCATCTGGCTTCCAAAAACACTGAACTAGGCTCAGGAGATTTTGCAGGCCTGACTAGACCACACCCAGCAACCTTCTTTCAATCCAGGTAGTCTAGGCCTTGTGAGGTGAGTTTTGGCACACAGGCACTGACCTGGGAAGAATTTAAGACCATTGCTTTCAGCGGTAAAATGCCTTCCCAGCATCCTAAAACACTGGACTAGGCTTGGGAGGTTTCACAGGCCTGACTGAACCAAGCCTAGGACCTTCTTTCAATCTGGGGAGCCAAGGCCACAGGAGGTGATTTCCAACACACCCAGGGCAAGTTTTGGAACATCACTCTAAACAAGAAAATATAAGAAAATGACAAGACAAAATACAATCTCCAACCTCCAGCCCATTCCAAGAAAGCCTAGGAGCCATGTACATAGAAGAAAATACTAGTCAGACACCTGAAATGACTGAAATGATATCAACTGAAATAAAGAAGCAAGTACAGGAAGCTATAAAGGAACTCAAATTAGAAATAATCTCCCAGGTAAAAGAAGAAATAATAAAAGTAGTGAAAGAAGTGGTGACTGCATCTAAAGAAGACACAGCTAAAAAACAGAGGAACAAAGCAAAAAGATAGAATCCCTGAATGAACAGTATAAGAAACAAATGAATACATGAAGCAGATTCAAAGAGATAAACAGGAAATCACAACACAAGGATGTCCCTTATCACTGCTTCTATTGAACATAGTCTGGAAGTACTAGCCAGATCAATTAGACAAGAGAGAGAAATAAAAGGAGTAAAGTTAGGAAAAGAGGAAGTTAAATTATCATTATTTGAAGATGACATAATACTCTACATAGAAGACCCCCAAAACTCCATTGAAAGACTCGTAGGTATAGTAAATAAATTCAGCAACATAGCTGGATATAAAGTCAATACTCAAAAATCAATACTATTCCTATACACTAACAACAAAATCACTGAGAAAGAAATAAAAGAAGCTACACCCTTCACACTAGTATCCAAAAAATGAAATACTTAGGAATTAATCTAACGAAAGAAGTAAAAAAGATATACAGGGAAAATTATAATACCCTGAAAAAAGAAATCGAAGAGGACCTCAGAAAATGGAAAGACATCCCTTGTTCATGGGTAGGAAGAATAAATTTTGTGAAATGGCTATTCTCCCAAAATTGTTATACAGATTCATTGCAATCCTAATGAAAATACCACTAACATACCTCATAGATCTAGAGAAATCACTCCTAAAATTCATCTGGAACCAGAAGAGACCTAGAATAGCAAAGGCAATTCTAAGCAGCAAAGTCAAGACAGGAGGCATCACAATCCCTGACCTTGAAGTTTTACTACAAAGCTTCCATAATAAATTCAACATGGTACTGGAATAAAAACAGACCTGACAATCAATGGAATAGACTAGAAGATAAAACTAAGAATATGCTCAACCACCTTATCTTTGTAAAGGAGTCAAACATGTTCACTGGAAGAACGATAGTCTCTTTAATAAATGGTGCTGGAAAAATTGGTTATCCATATGCTGAAAACTAAAACTGGACCTATGCCTATCACCATGTACTAAACTAAAATCTAAATGGATCAAAGGTCTAAATATTAAAACAGAAACACTAAATCTGTTGAAGGTGAAAGTATGTAAAAATCTTGAAGACATATGGGTAAGTAGGGAACTCATGAACAAGACTCAAACTGCATGGGAAATAACTTCCCAGAATCAATGAGTGGGATCACGTCTTATTAAAGAGATTCTGCATGTTGAAAGAAATCTCCAGCAGGGTGAAAAGAAAACCCACAAATTGGGAAAAAAATCCTGGTCAATTGTCCTTCAGACAATGGATGTCTGTCCAGACATATAAAGAATTAAAAAAAATCAGACCCCCATAATTCAAAGACCCAATCCAAAAATGGGCATCCAAGATGAATACACAGTTCTCAGATGAAGAAATACGAATGGCAAATAAATACATGAAAAAATGTTCATCATCATTAGTCATTAGAGAAATGCAAATTAAAAGAACACTGAGATTCCATCTCACTGCAAAAAGAATGGCCAGGATCAAGAAAAATACCAATAACAAATGCTGGAGAGGCTGTGGGGAAAAAGGAACTCTTCTGCACTGTTCGTGGGAGTATAGACTGGTGCAACCACTGTGGAGGTCAGTCTGGAGAATTTCTCAAAAAGCTGGGATTGGAAGTCCCATTTGACCCAGCTATTCCACTCCTTGGCATATTCCCAGAAGAACTGAAAACATCATACTACAACATACCATGTTTATAGCAGCACAACTTGTAATAGCCAGATCTTGGAAACAACCTAAGTGCCCATCAACTGAGGAATGGATAAAAATGTTATGGTATTTTTATAAATTCTAGCAAGAAACTTAATAGAAATGTAATTTACTTCTGAGATTATTATATGGTGTTACTATATATATATATTACTACTATACAGAGAGTATAACACCATATTTATAGTATATAGTTTATTATAAATAATATATTTGCACAAGAAATGCTATAAAATGTTATATATCATAACTGATAATATATAAAATATAAAAATATATTATTGGCATAAAGAAATACAGATAGTAATGTACTAGTGTACACATGTGCACATATAAACCATGTGTTTATATTGCTAATAATAGGAGAAAATAAATACAATTATTTAAACCATTGTAAGCTATTGTATGTATTATTTGTTTCTGCCTATATTATTATTTGGTCTTCTGTGTTCACATTCTACTCTCCACTCTACCTTGTTCTGTATGTGTGCCATCACTGTGGGTCACTTTTCCTATTGCAGTTATTTTTGGGCATCCTATTTGGCACAGAAACATCTTGTTGACCAACACTAAACATCTTTCTCTCTTAGAACTAGATGTAATGAGGCATAATCGACAAAAAATAAGTCAAACATGTTTAAGATGCACAGTTTGATAGGTTTTGACACGTGGATGTATTTGTAAAGGCATCATCACAATTGAAATAATGAACATATCCCATATACCCACGAAAGATTCCTCATACTACTTTCAGATTTCTTTTCCTCAACCTCCCTGCCACTCTCCAAGCAATCACTGATTTGTTTTCTGCCACTTCAGAGTCATTGTAATTTTAAAATAAATTTTATTTTAAGGTATGAATAAAAAGGATATGTTTAGCTCACAGCTTTAGAAGCTTAAAACCATGATCAGACTATTTTGTGTTTTAGGCACTGGTGAGGACCACATGTAGCTGTGTCACAGGAGAAAGAGAGAAATTGGTGAAGAGGAGGAAATGTAATCAGCTGCATGTCTGTAAGACAGGAAGCAAGTTAAAGGGGAGAGTGAAACCTCTCTTACAACAACCTCATCTTTCAGGGCTTCCATGAAAGTAAGAAAAAATCTCCTGGAAGGAAATTGTTCTCCTCCTCACAGTAGTGTCCACCTCATTGCTTTTCACTAAGCTGCACTTCTTAAAGTTTTCACAACTTCAGTATGAAAGCTTCTATCACAAAAGGAGAAGGATGACGCCTCTGTCACAGGAGTCTTCAGGGGACAAATTGCACTTAAATTATATATGAAATATATATATTTATATAAAATAAATATATTATAAATATAAATGTATAAATATTTCATATAGATGTCATAGAATGAATAGTATATAATATATAAATATTATATATATTTCATTTCTCTATATGTGCTTCTATTATTATGTGTGCTTTACTATTATTATATGCACTATTCTTTATTTATATGTGTTATTTGCTCTGTCATTCCGAATTAAAAAGTTTTGTGATTAAGATGTGTTAAGCATATATTTTAATGGAATTCAATGTGACATCTCCACGTGTGCACACAGTATGCACTGATCAATTCCTTTTGTCCCTCCCCTCCTCTTCACCCTTCTCAATCTCTAGTAATCATGCTTCTACATTGAGGCTCTTTTCAAACTTCACACATAAGAGAGAACATGTGATACCTGTCTGTCTGTGTCTGGCTTATTTCACATAACATAATGTCCTCCAGTTCCATACACGTTGCTTCAAATGACAGGACTTTATTCTTTATGTGTATATATACCACATTTTGTAGTTTTAAAAATATTTATCTTTTTCCCCTATGCACATTGGTTCTGAACTCTATCTGTGTTACTACAGATATCATAGTACATTTTTTCTTTACTACTGAGTAGGATTTCATTGAATGTCTGTATGACAATTTGCATATGCATTCAACTCTTGGTGATCATTTAGATTATTTCTAATCTAGGGCTATTAAGTTGATGTACATATTCATGCACAAGTCTCATGGAAAATATACTCCCATTTTTCTGGGATAAATGTCTTTTCATGAGTTGGCTGTAACATATAGGAGGTATAGGACTTTCAAAGAACACGTGAAATTATTTTGACTAAAAATGAATGAGAATTCCAGTTACTCCATATTCCTGCCAAGAATAAGTATGGTCAACTAGTTTAGTTTTAAACATGATAGTGGATAACTAGTAGTAGTTCATTGAGATTTTAATTTATATTTCCTTGTGGCTTATGAGTTTTGTTGTTTTTATGTATTTACTTACCATCCATAAAATTTCTTTGGTGATGTTCAATTTTTCCTATTTTCTAATTATATATTTTTATTTTCTTACTGTGTTTTAACAGTTTGTCATATCCTATGTATATGTCTTTACTATTAGGTAAGTTGTTTGCAAATATTATTTTCAGATTAATCACTGTTTTCTTATCTTTTATATTTAAAAATCTTTTGTGTATATTTAAGTATATAACATGAGAGTATGAGATACAGATAGTAAAACGGTTGCTATGCTGAAGCAAATTAACACATCTATTATCTCACAAGCTCAGTTTTGTGACAAGAACAGTTAATATTTATTTATTTAATAAAAAATTCTCTAATGCAAAATAATTTTGTTAACTACTATCCTATGTTGTACATTAAATCACTACATTTGTTGATCTTATGTATCTCTACTTCGTATTCTTTAACTTACATATTTCCATTTTCTTCGTAACTTCATTCCTGGTAAATATTTAATTTTTTATTCTCTATATCTTTGTATTTGACTTTTTAAAAAGGGGCATATAAGTGAAATAATGTATATATTTTTCTGTGTTGGCTTATTTCACTTGTCAGCGATATTACATGAGACTTAATTTCTCTCTGTCTCTCTCTCTCTCTCCCCCTGTAATACATTTTAACTTCATAATTTCCATGATGTTTTTTCTACTACCTCAGTGGTTTCTACATTTTAATATAGTTCACTGGTTATGTTCCACCTATAAATTTTGAAACATTTTAAGGTCCATTCCTTGGAGACATTTCATCCTTTTAGGATATCTAGTTCCTTGTTATCTAAATGCCAGTGAATACCAAATTTACATCTATAGCCATGATCTTTTCACTAATTTCTAGATTCTAATATATGTGCAACTCTAAACTTGAAACTTTCCTTTGAATATCTAATGAGCATCTCAAAGTTATACTGTATTGTGCAAAAGCGATTTCTAAAACTTTTGATCTATCCTTCTCTAGCAACCATATTTCTTAAGACAAAGTCACTCTCTTTTGCTTATATTGTAAGTCTAATTAAAAACAAATCCTGTCAAATCTGTCTATAAAATGTATGATATGTCCATCCACTTTTGTCCATTTTTACTGCCTAGTTTAGATCATCATCAACTTTCACTTTAAGCACTGAAGTAGCCTCCTGATTGGTTTTCCAAGTTTTATCTTTCTTCCTTAAAATTCAGTCTATGTACAATACAGAGAATAATCTCTTAAATCCAGTAATCAGATCTGGCTTAAAATTCTCCAAGAATTTAGAATAAATCTGCACTTTGGAGTAAATTTAATGACTTTCCATAACCTTCAAGACCCTATACGACCTGGCTGCTCCATGCCCATCTGACCTCATCATCTACTGTGCTCCACCTCTCTCATTATGCTACAATCACTTTGGCCTTGTGTCTCATCTGTTAATTTAGCAATCAAATTACTGCCTTAGGCAGTCTCACTTTCTGTTTTCTTGCTCTGGCACAAGCTTCTACTCTATCCATATAGAACTTGATCTTTCTTGCAGTTTTTCTCAATTCAAATGTTATCTAGTTAGAGAGGCCTTCAAATCTATCCACGTACACCATCCTAGTGCCTCCTTATTTTACATTTTATTTTCCTATGTTTTATGTATTTATGACTACACAAAATGGTTATAATCATTTATTTGTTTGATTTCTTATGATCTTTTTTCTCACTTAAGAATGAAAGCTCATGTAAATATGTACACCTTTGTGCTGTAATACATTCAGTACCTAACATTTTTTTGGAACTTGGGTGGAAATTAATGAACATATATTGAATATGTGAATAAAATCTCTCTCTTAAAAATAAGTTCTACTTTAAAAATACTTAAAAGTGTTTAACCTGCTTTGATTTACCATGGAATATATACTCTTTTCAATTCTGCCAATTTTATCTAGGGTCACTCTCAGTTTTAATTTGTAAACTTACTTTGCAAAGATTTGGTCCAATACCAGATTTATGGTGTTTAGCCCACACGCACTCGAGAGAATAAAAAAACTGAGTTTAAAGATGCTGGAAAGAGAGTGGCTTTGGAGAAAGCTGTTACAGACTCTGGCATTTTCCTTGTCCCCCACCTGGGGAAGAATCAAGTGTTACTTCCCTGACTTGAAACCATGGAAGAGGTGCTTCAAACAGACCACCCCTAGAACCTGCTCCATGTGTTCTAGCAGTTGGATGACATGGTTCCCTGGTGTCTAGAAGACCTTTCTGGTGTCAAGAAGAGTGTTAGCAACACTGTAAACATGCTGCTGACTGGTCGGAATTATGTGTATTTGTGTCTATGGAATTGTATCTAGATCCTGAAAGGATCAGTAGAAAATACAGGCTCAAAGATTACTTTAAAAGAAACTTAGGAGTGTTTCCCGAAAGACGTGAGCTATTTCCAGCAGGTAATCATATGCAACATGCCACAGAGTGCAGATGATCTGTAATGTTGTGAGTACCTAGCTGGAAAAGAAACATCACCCAGTGTCAGCAGAACTTCAGTGAAACATTCTCTATGGAGATGATTTCTAGAAACCAATGAAAGATTTCATTTCAAATGTCTAAGGTCAACATTATAATTCATGGATAACTTTCCCCAAGACTGAGAACAAGCTAAAGTTCTGTGCTATCATTACTTTTACTCAAATTTGTACAAAAATTACTTTTCAATATAATGAGCTATGGAAAATAAATGAGGCATCTTTATAGTACAAACCAATAAATAGCCCATTTTATAAATCTAAAACTTTCATACATTGAAATGGCAAGAATTTTTTTAAAATTCTGATGTATTGAACAATATGGATAAAATTTAAAAATATATCAAATGAACAAAGTCAGACACTAAAAGTTAGGCACTGAGGGACTTCTAGGAAGATGGCAGAGTGGTAAATAGCAATAAATCAACTTATCTAAGACCAGGGATTTAGACACTATAAAATAACAACTTCAAGAAGAAAAGGAAAGAGGTGGTAGATACTCAGGGCTCAGGAATGATATGAAGGAAAAATCAGAGCCTATAGAAAAAGTGAAGAGACAGACTTCAATACAAAAAGAAGTAGAGGGAGTGTACAAACTTGAAAATATACTACAAAACTACATGGTAAAAACACCATGGTACTGGAAAAAAACCTGATGGAACAGCATAGAAGATGTAGAAACAACTCAGAACACACTCAATTACCTAACCTTTGGCAAAAGGGCCAAACAATTTCAGTAGAAGAAAAATAGCATTTTTAATAAATAGTGACAGGAAAACTGGCTTTTCATGTGTCAAATATTGATTGTAGACCCATATTTCACATCATGTACTAAACTGAAATTAAAATGGATCAGGGTCTAAATATTAAAACAGAAACACTTGATCTCCTGGAAGGTAGAACAGGTAAAGCTCTTGAAGATATAGGTGTAGGAAAGGACTTTATGAAAAAAAATACTGCATAGGAAATATTACAAAAATCAACAACTGGGATCACAATATATTAAAAAGTTTTTGCGCAGATAAATAAGCCACCGACTGAGTGAGGAGATAACCCACTTAGCAGGAAAAGTTTAAGTAGCTACTCCTCAGAAAAAGAACTAATATGTATAGTATATAAAGATCTGAAAAAAATTAAAGCCCAATCCAAAAATGGGCATCTGAAATGAATAGACACTTCTCAGATGAAGAAATACAAACAGCAAATAAATATATGAAAACATGTTCAACATCACTGGCCATTCAAGAAATGCAAGTTAAAACAACACTGATTCCATCTCACTCCAGAAATAAGGAATATCATCAAGAATGAACCAATAACAGATGCTGGCAGGGTTATGGGAGGAAAAAAGGAATCAATTTCTACTGTTGCTAGGAGTGTAAACTGGTACAAACAATATGGCAATCAGTATGGAGATTTTTCAAAAACTAAAATTAGAGAATTCTATTTCACTTAGATGTTTCCTGTCTGGGTATCTTCTTAAAAGAGTTAAAGGCATCATATCTCAGTGATACCTGTGGACCATATTTATAGCAGCATGATTGGTAATAGCTAAATCTAGGAAATAGCCAAGAAGCCTATCAAAAGATGAATGGATAAAGAAAATGTGGTTTTTATATACAACAAAGTATTACTCTGCCATAAGAAGTATAAACTTAAGAATTAGACATATTATGTACAGGTACAAATGCCTTATGTTGAGTGTCATCATTATGAATATCAAAAGTATGCCAATAAAATTAATTTTTAAAAAACAAACACATAAAATAAAAACTAGGCACTGTATAATTTCACTTATAATGACACTCAATGTAAAACTATAGTAAAATGTAAACTATAGTAAAATAGTAAAACTATAGTAAAATAGAGCAGAAGCAAAGGACAGGAGTGTGAGGAGAGAGATGACTATGAGGAAGCGAAAGGGATCCTTTCCAGATGATGGAAATTTTTTGTCTTGATTGCTAGAGAAATAGGTTCCTGACTGTGTATAATTTCCAAAGCTCACATAGGCCAGTTAGAAGAGTGAATTTCTCTCATGAAATTAATTAAATTTAACTTAAATTCATTGTGTCACAAGCTATAATAGGTGTAAATTGAAAGGGTAAAGAGAACAAAAACAAGGGAAATATAACGGGAACAGGATGGTAAACCCTTTGATAAAATAGAGTCTGCCATCCCCCAGGATACTGGGTGTGAAGTGGTGCCTGAGTTAATTCTTTCTTGTTGCTCACATACAACACCCAACAAGGTTTATTTAGCTCACAATTTATACAGGTTTCAGTTCATAATCAACCAGCTCCAAGATAGAATAGCGCATGACAGAAGGGCAACAGTTCATAGCTGCTGAAGACAGAAACCACAAGAAAGGGAGGCAAGACTTTCTTTGTATATAGACTACCTGTCCTTGAGTGAGTATAGAACTCACACCTTAATCTTAGCCAGAACTATGGCAAACCAATCAGTGGACAGATTTACTAATCACACACACTTAGCATCACACACTCTAAATTCAACTGGCAAATGTTTGTGTTGAAAAATGAACTTGAATCTGAAGTGAACAGAAAGAATTTTTGGCAGTAAGATACTTAAAATTGGCACCAAATTTCCCTAGGTAATTGCAAAAAAGGCACATCTTTAGAAATTCCATTGTCTTTGTTGCTTTCTCATTGCAGAGACTTAATACCCAATACCCAAATTTAAAGGAGGAATGGCTTGGTATTGGCTTACAGTCTGTAGAGGTTTCAATCCATAGTTGGCTGACTCCAAGTGGGGAGGGAATGTAGAGAGCTGTGGTTGAGGAGAAACAGTTCATGGTTACAGGAAGCAGTAGAGAGATCAAGGGAGGAGCGAGGAAGAGCTACAGACAGGCCACACTTTTAATGGTCCACTTCTTCGACCACATTCCACCACTTCACAAGTCAGTCATATGCCCCCATAATCCAATCACCTTCCAGAAACCTCACCTGTAAGAATGAGAGGTTTCAGAGGACATTTAGACAAAAACTACACCATTCACTTAGGAAAAAAATACTCTGAAGATTGTGAATAGAACCTTAAAATAGATGGTGATACTCATTCAAATTCTGTGTAAGGATTCATGTATGGGATACTCAGAACCACTTTAGTCAAATCTGGAGATATGTATATATATATATATATATATATATATATATATATATAGAGAGAGAGAGAGAGAGAGAGAGAGAGACAGTTGACTTCCTTAAAGGAGACCATTTTTTGTTTTCAAATTTATCTGTATAAGGAGTTTTATTTATTGAGAAGAATATTAAATTATTTTTACAATTATATTTTATATCCATAATTTATTTGTATATAATTGTGTCTCTTTAATCTTATATTAAATTTAATTAAACTCTTGCTCTTATTGTTTCTATGAAGTACTAGTGATAACAGTTCTCTAAGTTCAGGCATTGATATTGCAAGATATAACACTAAACTTGATATAGGACTAGGGCAACTACAAAGAAAGGAAAACAAACAAACAAACAAAAACAAGCAAGCAGTGAGTCTTTGGGACTGCTATGATAATCTGATTTGTTTCAGAGTGCAGGAAAGGATGTCTTTTACCACAAAATTTTAATTAAGAGTCCAATGTTATTTTTCCTCTTATTTTCTCTCATCTCCCCAAATACTTAAGGCCCAGGTACATCAAAACATTTACAGTCTTCAATTATAATCACTCCCATAGTCAGACCAGCATACTTTTTCCTGAAAGCTTCTGTTCTCCCAAGTTTGCTGAGTGCTCATCAGTTCCTCTTCCTAATAATATGCTTACAATACTATGCAAGTGTATATTTATCTTCCCTAAGTAGACTTTTAAGTTATGTGGCCAGTCTGTGTTATTCATTTTTCTACCCAGAAATGAATACTATGCCTTGTTCATATTAAATAGTCCATAAACACACATTTAAATGAATACTCATGAACTTTAATTTTCTTCATATTAATTATAAAGTTAAAAGGCTAAGGAAACAACTAGAATTTTAATGGACCTAATCAATTTGTAACTTGTTTAAGAGTTTTCTTAATCGGCACCCACTAGAGTCTGAACCTATTTATTTTGTATCACTTAAGTACTGAGTTAAGTAAGAATAAGACCAGAGGGAAAATATAATACATTCTCACAGATTTCTTTTAACCTCCCACTAGGAAACTAATAAGATAGAGATGGAGCAGTAGTACTAAGGAAAGAATGAACTATCTTCTGAATAATAGTTCCACTTAAAATATTTCCTTTAAAATGCCACAGTATTTGGGAATTCAGTAAAAGGAAGGATATATATATATATATATATATATATATATATATATGTGTGTGTGTGTGTGTGTGTGTGTACATACTGTATCTTCACAAACAGGAAAGATAAGAGTTTCTTTTTTAAAAATTTTATTATTTTGAAGGTAGTAAAAAACAGCAGAACAAGATGGAACAAAGCCAAGTGAGACAGTGTAGTGAAATTGGTACAGAACTTCACAGCAGGTTACCAGGATAACAGTAATAGGTACCATAGTATACCTCATTATCTTCACAATAGTTGTTCTTTCAATCAGGTATAGTAAAATCAAAGGAAATACAGAACATTATAGAACTGATCAAAACAGAATATTGAATATTTAATCAGAACAAAGCAAAACAGTGATAAAAATATTTGCCTTCAAAGAGATGGTAGAAGGAAATCCCCTTTATTTGCTATATTGCATATGGTCAACCTCCGAAGAGATGCTCAGATCTCTGGCTCCCACTTGCTAATGGGGGTGGGGAGGAAGTGGGGGAAGTGTTTGATTCTCAGCCTGCGAGCTGGTAGGCTCACAACCATTTACCAGGGAGGCAAGCTGGTTGCTTGGTTTCCCAGTGCCCTAAGTTCCAACATGGCAGGGATCTCAGCAGATGCCTGTTGTTCTAGCCCTGGGGTGGCCCAAGATAAGAGATTCTTGAATGAGACTCCACTTTCTCAGCAGCAGCCTAATGGCTCTGATTTTCCTCAAAAGGGCTTTGCTAATAACCTGTAAGATTTCCTAATCCCTGGTTTGAGACTTTTATCTGTCTACCCATGAAAATGGAATAGTTGTAGAATCCAGCATTAGTAGTGCTTACAATTTAGAATTCCCTTTAAAAGAGTGACAAGTCAGCTGTTAAATATCTTCACTTGCTGAATATATTCACTCCTTGTCTCAGTTACATTTCTCTCATTGCTGAGATAAAATATTTGACATCAAAACTAAAAGGAGAGAAAGTTTATTTAGCTCACATTTTGTAGAAGCTTCAGTCCATAATCAGCTGACTCCAAGGCAAAGTGGCACATGACAGAGGGGCAGCAGTTTATGACAGTGGGAGACAGCAAAAGCAACAAAAGAATTTAACAGTGTCTTTCTCCAACTTTCGTATTCTGTCTAGGCTACTGGGATTAGGGCAGTGCCAAACCAATTGGTGGACTGATTTAGTAATTACACAATTTTAATCCCAGCATCAAGCATTCTAGATTCAAACACCTCTGAAAAAGCCCCATCTAAGACAGAATGAGGCTTTAGGGGGATATCTAGACACAAACCATAACATTCCTAATCCCTATTTTTCAACCATACAGAGCACTAATTCAAGATAGAATTTTTTAGCAATATGCATTTATAATGGTGCATGATAGAGATGTTGGATAATTTTGTTGAAAAAATTTATTTGTAATTAGTGTTTAAAGAAATAACAAGAGCTCAGGTTAATAATGTACAGTAGATATTAAAAAGCTTCAGAATAACATCGTCATATGCTCTAATATAGTAAATGAAGAAGTATACACTTATATTCAAAAAGCTTGATTTCTATCCATTAAATGATAGAAAATACTTCTAATTCTCATTCAGAATTTTGCAAAAATCTTAACGATAAAATAAAAGCCTCATTAAAAGTTGGAAATTATTTAAAATTTTTTATCTTCTCTTAGAATCTTTTGTCATGAATTGTATGTTAAAATCAAATTTTGGATTTGATCAGGTGAAATGGCACACTCCTCCAATTCCAGTTACTAGGGAAGTTGATACAGGAGGCTCAGAAGTTTGAAACCAGTATGGCAACTAGCTAAAACTCTGTCTCAAAATAAAACAAAACTGAAAAGTCTTCAGGATGTGGCTTTGTGGGAAAGTGCTTGTCTCATATGGATAAAGCCCCAAATTTGAACACTAGTACCACAAAAAGCAATATCAACAAAAATATTGATGGATTTTTAATTTTCAAAAGTAGGCATTTAGACGTCTATATATATGTATAACGAAAAATCATATTGACTGAAGTTTATCTACCACTGTCAGAACTTAAGTCCCATGCTCTGTTAACACATCTACTAAAAACAAACAAACAATTCACTAGTAATCATGGAATAACTGAACAAAATAAGAAAGGTTATAAGACAGAAATCTGTCTCTGTTTATGTACTTTTGAACCTTGGCTGTTCATAAGAATTACCTACAAGCTTCTAAAAATTTGACATCAGACTTCACTAACTTATTCAAATTTTCTCATGTAGGATCCAGTGATCTAAACAAACAGGAAATAATGATATTAAAGTTTCACTAATTTAACAGGTGAAATCAATAAAAGTAGAAGGAGCAGCTGAATAACCATTTTTCTGATGGAGACATTCAACATATATTTTCTAACAGTACGATAATCAGTTCTCAAATCTCCTTTACATGACCTCAAGCAAGATATTTACAATCTTTGTTGCTGCATTTTCCTCACTTCTCAAATGGAGATTATAATAAGAATGAAATGATTATGATGTTCAAAGAACTTAGGTAAGGGTTTGCCACAATGTGATGTGACTACTGTGTATCAATTAAATAAGTAAAACTATTTATAACAAAGTATTAGTATGATGTTTTTTAAAAGGAGGTTTTGTATTATGGGGGCAATAATACTTTAATCCATTTTTAAGACCTTCATTCACATTTTACATAAGCTATGTATTCATGATTGGGCATGAGAAAGTAGAAAGAAGCAAAGAAGAGAACTGAAGTAATTCTATCCAAAATAATTGTTATTTATATTTTCAGCATATAATTGTTCTTGATATTAATATTCACATTTATAATCATGACTGAAGCCAGACAAACATTTTTGGTACCTAAATTCTCTTTCTCTAGTTTTATGAGCTTGAGTAAATCAAAGATTAGTGACTTTGCTTGCTGTTATATTACAGTGTTTGACTTTAGTTTCTTTCAGTGCTCTCATGTTCCCTGGTGCTTCACAATACAGAATGCTAGTCAGCTGCACAGGGGAAAGGACCCTGTTGGGTTCACTTTTACCCAGCCCCCATGTGGCAGGAGACATAATTCTATTGAAAAGTAATATTTAATGAATGAACTAGTAAATGGTACTTAATATTTATTGATTGAATTAATGAATTAACATTTAACTTAGATAGACCTTCACCCTCATAATTGTATAACTACCTGCCTTTTTTTCATTTAAATTTCATTTTTAAACTGGAGTTTTCTATCAATGATAAGCCAGTTAGAACGTCTAATTACCTTGTTTAGTATATCCTGCATTGATATATATATATATATATATATATATATATATATATATATATGGTTCTGTTTCTAAGCTTTGTAGCCTGTTGAATCGACAGGTGTGGCAATGTCTTCATTGGCTCTAATGGTATACTGCCTTTTCATTTTCTTTTTTTTTAATTGGTACCAGGGATTGAACACACAACCGTGTGCTTGCAAGACAGGTGCTTATGCTGCTGAGCGAAATCCCCAGCCCCTCCGCCTTTTCATTTTCAACTGGGCATATCTCCTCCTTTATCACTCTCCCTTAGAACAGTGATGCTTGTTCTTATATGTTTTATATTACAAATGGCATTATGTATAATCTAATCAACTTTAAATATTGTTTCACAATACTTGGGCTAAAATAAATCTGATACTTGTTTCACACTTCATTCAAAATAATTTCAAAAAGGATCACATATCTAAACAGAAAAAAACCTTAAAAACCATATGCTAGAAGAAAAGATAAATAAAAGATTTTGTATAGGACACCCACATCATAAACTACAGAAGACAAAATATGATAAATAAGCTTATCCAAATTAGACTTTTTCTCATTAAAAACATGTAAGAAGTGTAATAAAAGTCACAGGTTGAGGACAAATATTCAAAACACATGTACACACACACACATACACTCATAGACGTATACACAATACCCAGTGGCACCTCAGTTCATGAACTTAACTCTTTCCATGATTCTGGTTGCGAGTTAATTTAGAAGACTCACCCTAGGTCCACTTGTTGTCTGGATGGTATAAAAAGGAAATAAAGAAGGATGTATCTGCTACTGTTTCTTCAGAGGAACTGAGGACTTCACCTTCGCCTTGGACATTGTCTCCTGCCTTCCAGCATAGACTTTTAGTTTGTGGCACCGGTCCTTCAGCTTTCTATGGCAGACCCACCAGCCTTCTGATGTAGACTCACATGGGACACTCCCGGGAACTCCAGCCCTTAGACTGAATCCTTGTCTCTAGGGTGCAGACAGACCCTTTGCACTCTTCTACATCTGACTCGGTGGGCAGCTATCATAAAGCAATATCATAAATTCTTATGTAATGTATTATATCTTTTTTCTATTAAGCACTGACTGAAACACAGATCTATAGTGAAATATCACATAAAAGTTTGAAATTTTATCAGAAAGGAAGCATTTACAAACTTGCAACCTTAAAGAATTTGATTTCTTAAAAAATAAACATTAAAAAGAAGCCAATTAACCTGCATCAGGACAACAGTACAAAATACCTTAAAGGAATCTCAGAAGTCACCAAGACCACACTCTTTGAAAGGTCAAAAGTGTAAAGCTTTCATTTGAGAAGACAGCATCTCAGCTCTCTGACCCAAAAAGGCCACCTAGGGATTCGTTCTGTAGCCATGATGGAAGAAAGTTTGGCTACTCCTACATTTAGTGGAAAGTCTTTTGCATTATCCATATGGTGATAGTTTAACAGACGTGCAGAACGAAAGTATTAGGGAGTTATGAAGGCTCCCTCCCAGATTTTAGATGGTTTATGAGGTCAGGCAATTTGCCCTGAAAGGCCAGTGAGTGAAGTTGTTAGAGTGAAGCCAAAAGTGCAGAAGAGATGGCAGGAACTTGGAGAAACCAGGACCATGGATAATCTACAGAAGATAGCACAGGAAGTTACAAGAGTTAACCAAAGAAAGAGGCCATGAGAGCTGCAACTGGCAATGAAAATAGGGGAATGGAAATTCAAGTCCTTTGTATTTTACAGCTCACCACAATCTTTCTTGGATGCTGACAAGGGAGCTATGGGATTACTGGTTGATTTTATGGGTTGTAGTCTTGCTTTTGTTCTATTCTTTTCTATCCCACTATTTTCCCCCTTCTCCTTGTGCCATTGTGTATCAACAGCACTTAGTTAATTTTCTTTTTGATTTTTATAAGGGGTCAGAACTAAGTGTTTATATTGAGTCTCAGAGGAGACTTTGTACTTGAACTTGGATTTTCAGCAATGCTGGAGCTGTTAAGACTTTGGTGATTCTTAAAACATAAACTATATGCATTTTTCATAATTAAATGGACATGAGTTTTATAGAGGGCAGAGGCAGAGTGCAATGCTTTAGTTCTAAAATTTCCCAAACAGCCTCATGTATTTTTAAGTTGATTGGATCATGAAAGCACTGTTCTCATCAGAGATTTCATCCATTGATGAATTCAGAAGCTAAATATACTCTTAGGAGTTGGGACCAGGTTGAAGGTGGGTCACTGAGGGTATGATTTGGAAAAATGTATTCTTCCAAGTTCCTTTCTTCTCTCTCTGCTTTCTGCTTCCATAGGTTGAGCACATTTTCTTCTGCTATGCCCTCCTTCTATGCCATTTCTACCTTGGAGCTGGCCAACTACAGATTGAAACCCTAAACCAAAATAAATCTCTCCTCCTTTAATTTGTGGGTTCCAGTTATTTTGTCCTAGTGAAGAGAAAATGATCAAGGCAGACTGCCATTGAGCACTAAAAAGGAAAATTTTGCCATCACTACACTAAGTGTTAAGGAGCTAGGCACATAAAAAGCTGCATTCTACATCATTCTATTTATATGAAACTCTAGAAAAGATGAATTGTAACAAGAGAAAGCATCTCAGGAGAGTGGGAGAAATTGACTGAAAGAGGACATGGATTAACTTTTGGAAGTGTTGGAATGGTTCCAAAATTTGATTGTGGCAGTGATTGCACTATTCTGTTTTTGTTTAACAAAAGTCATCAAAATAATGATGGAACTGGTAAATTTTGTTGAATGTAAATTATATCTTATTTATATATCAATAAACTGTGAAGCAATGGTTTTGGTGGTTTGTTGTAAATTGATAAGTTGAAATACAGTTTTTTATTAGGAGATAGACAGACAGACAGACATATAAACAGAAATTACATTTTCTTGTTTCCACCATAAATAGAGATTTCTTCCTGGATAAATTATATTTTTACTCTTATTTGATATGCATTTTATTTTTCATTGCATTTTAATTGATTAGAAATTTCACTTAGCAAAGAAGATGTCTTTTCTCAAGGATATAATTCCTCAAGTAAGTCAGATGACAATAATTCTCAAAAAGTATAAAAGAAACCTATCACATGCAGTTTGATACTTTATGACTTGTCTAGATGTTACCCCAAAGTCTCACGTGGTCATGGGTGGGGCTTTTATTCAGGTGATTTATTTAATATTTGGATAAATCATATCACTTGAAGATTATTACAAAATTACTCTACGCATTTCAGTATGATAAGACCTCATTTCATTTTTATCTTGATTGCTTATCATAGCATTTCCAAAAAGAGGTTATATATTTTTAAATGGCAGTCAGTTTAGTGCCTCTGCCTTATTAGTAATTCTAAATGAAATTACATTCTTTTCCAACATTAAACGTAAGAGTTACTAAGGTGCTGTAAACATTGATATCAAATTAAGAAACTATTCATTTAAGTTGAATTTTATTTTTAATACCAATGGATATTTAAATGATCAATTGCCATTAGGTTATCTATCAAAGTGAACTGTGATTTTTGTTTTTTACTCTTATAACCGATCAGGAATTACATTTATTCTGTTAAATCCGTTATTACTTCTTTTTCACATAATACTGGGTTGTCTGCTTATTATCTTGTTTTAGGATTTGCATCTGTCTTCTTGAGTGAAATGATTCCTTTTTATGATTATCATTTTCTGTCAGGTTGACATAGTAACTCATTTCATTTATTATTTCTATTAGTTGGAATATCTCATTTTCTTTACTGTGAAATCATTTAAGAGAAAAGGACTTATCATTTTGGAAGTTTTAAAGTAGTGAATGAATCTTGTGCTTTTTGAAGAAAACTTTTTACAGGATTTTACATCTCATGTTCATTGATACCTAATTTCTATCTTTTTTACACTTTTTTGAGATTTACTTAATGGATAGCATGAGTTCTATCATATTTTTAAAATTATTATTTAATTGTATATTCAGATTCTTGAAATATCTTCCTTATAACTACAGTTATTTTACTGTAATATTTCATAACTATTCTTTATCATTAGCTTCCTTTCCACGTGTGCGAGCACATGTGTGTTTGTGTCATTCTCCTATTTATAGCACTTGTTGGATGTTATTTTCTTTGCCTTAAAATAAGCATAGTTTTGGGTCCACATATTAAGCTTACCTTTTGGAGTTTTTTTAAATTTCTCATATCCATAAAAGAATCTTTCTCAATGCATATGCTTTTATGTGACTTATGATTTTAACAGAGAGTATTAATTACTTATTCAATAGTCAGGGTCAACTTGTAAACTAAATAATAGAATCCTATAACTAGCTTGGATAGAAATATGTCTTCTTTGAAAACATTTCCCTGCCTCTTAAAAGTTTTATATATCATGTCACTAAATCCTGTCCAAAGAACTACAAATGAAAGGTGGTAAGTGGAAATTTTATCTAGGTTTTAAAGGAGTTAACCTTGTTAGTTCTTCCTTCTAGAATGTTGATATGATGGTCACAGATCTAGTAGTGTTATGTGACTTAGAGAATGGAATAGATGTTCAAAGATGTACCAATATATCTATAGCAGAGTGGTAGCAGAAGGCACTTGGGACTCTCATGTTTAGCGAGATCTGCAGACCAGCCTTCAGAAGGTGATCTCTAGGTGTTTTTTTTCTATGAGAAAGAAATGAACCTGACACCATCATCTCTGTTAGCCTAATAGTTAGAATCTTTCTTTCAAAAGGAAAGTGAGATTATTATCTACATATGTTTTCATCATTATTTGTCTAGAAGTCTATGATGGGTTTTTTTTTGGTACCAGGGATCAAACTCATGATCTCATATTTGCCAGGCAGGCACTGTGATCCTGGGCTATATCTCTAGCCCTCTGTATTGTTGATTGCTGGTACTAATTTTTTTTGGCCTGTTCAATATCATTTCTAAGAATATTGTTTTCTGTGGCTTTTTTTCCCATTTTTGGTCCCTTGGTTTTAGACTTGACCTCAAAAATGCTTATTATAAAATTACTGTTTCAATTCATTGTTTATAATGACCTCTTCTATTAAATGCTACTTGGACTTTTCCAACCAAATTATACATTTTTTGCTTTAATGATTAAAACGTTTATGAGTTTTTATCAAAGTCATCAATTATAATCTTTTGCCATTACTTTACAAATGCAAGAACTGAGGCAAAAGAGGTAAAATAATTTGCTCAAAATGGAGACTATAGTAAGAAGTTGAAAATAGAGTTGAATGCAAAATGTTTCCAAGTACCAAGATTTGCTCTATCATTTGCTAGCCCATGACTTGTATAGATATATTATAGGATGCACTATTTTGTTATTACTTGTAATTATCTTAAATTATGCGATATTTTTGTTCAGTCATTATCCTTTGCTTAACTCATTTTCCTTTGATCTCTGTAATTCATCTAATAATAATGACAGTCAAAGATCCTCTCTAAAGAGCAGGATAAGCCAATTCTAGACCAGAGAGCTTAGAATGGCTACAATGTTGTCATGATATTCCCAAATTCATGCAAGAAAAATCACTGAGCCATTAAAATTCCATAAAATGAAATGTAAGTGAAATATGATTGGCATTTCTAATTATTGAATCCACAAATGCTTTATTTTGAGTACTGAACTGCACTATATTCATGGCCCTTATTTAATTCCTGATTTTGAGACTGAGTCTTACTAAGTTGATCAATTTCCCAGACTAAGCTCAATTTTTCTATCATACTTTATCTCAGAGTGCTAGGATTACAGTTGTACACTACCACAGCTTACACTGAACTTGTAATTTAAGGTTAGTATTCACTAACTATGAAAATTTCTGTCACTTAGCTTCAATACATGTGTCACTGAAAAAAATGTTAACGTAATTTGTTGAAAATGTTTCCTTTTACTTACAACTTTTTATAGTTAAATGATATCCTCATTCTTGGGCAATGAGTCATCAACCAAGACATTAAAATATATGTCCATAAGTTACCAGATGTGCATGCAGCAAAATGAATATGTGATAAGAGCACATAAAAGGGATAAAAAACAGAGCAAATTCTTAGAGACTGAATTTTTAAAATTCTATTGTTTTTGCAAATGGGTACTTATTCACTAGACAGAAATGATTATCAATTTCTGACAGCAATTCAGTTATAAATGCTGAATTCATTTGTCAGTGGTATGGTTTGAGGACAGATAAATGTTAACTTTGAAAGGAAATACACATCATTTATATTCTGTAGAAATCTGATCGAGAATTACCAAGGAGAAGCAAGTTTCAGAACAGCTCAAAAACAAACATGCTACTCTCAACCTTTCTTATGAACAAAATAATTAGCAAAGTATTACTGTTTCAGAAATGTCCAATAAGCATGTTATTTTGCATATAATTTTGCTGGGTTGGGCGGGGCCAAAAAAAGTAGGGAAAAGAAACAATGGTAAAAACATGATCAACATTTAAAAATTGTGTGAAAGGAGATTAAATGACAGGAGTGTATGTTAGGCAGACATTATTAATTTCCTCAGATTCAGCTTGACATGCACAGAATTACCCCTAAATTATAAAATTACTATGTACTTGAAATCATGACATAAAGGGAAGTGTACAAGATAATCTATTTAAGCTTTAAACCACTTTGTTATTGAAAAAAAAGAAATAATTATCTTTTAGAGTTATTTTATAATGTAACTGACTTAGACTGAAGTTTGTGACTTCTGGAAAATTAATCTTTCTGGACTTTTTATAGCTGTCGTTTATGGTCATTTCAAAATTTTGTGACAACATTAAAAATCAACACAAAAATAGCAAAAGGTGACTTTTTGCCCTTGGATAGAAACAAAGAGAAAAATATTATTAAGACCTTATCTTCGTTCTTTCATAAATACGATGAGAAGTACAACTTTTCTCTTAGAAATAATTATCCTAAATTGTAACCTAAGAAGTTTCAAACTAAATTTGAAAACATTAAATGAGTACAGATGATTCCAGCTTTAACAAGCAATGTTTTTCTATGAGATGAAAATAATAGCTGTCAAAGAGTCATCAACATTCAATTCAAACATCAGACCATAAACACAGTATCCATTACACTGAGGACATATAAATATAAATGAGCTATGCTCGCTTTCTCTTCAAGGTACTTGCACTAAGGGAGACATTGATGAAACAAAGAGATATAAATGAAAGCAGAAAAAAATTCAGACTTCTCTTTGCAGACACAGCCCCCTCCAAGCCAGTCTCCTTCCTTCACATAAACACTTTGTATATTGGTGTTTCTCAAAGATGTGTCCTAGGATCCTATCTCCTATAATGCTACATATTTTTTAGGCAGTCTTTGGGCCAATGAGTCTCAACTTTAGTACCTCAAATGGGGACTTCTATATTAACAGTATATCTTAAGCACAGATTTTCCAAAGCTAAAAAGGTCTTATTTCCCAGTGCTGATATTCTGATATTCTCCCTCTTGGTGGCTGGCATACCACTCATTCTGCATAACCCTGAAACCTTAACATCTCATCCTTTCTCACCTCCACATCAAATCATCATGAAGCATAGTTGATTTTAGGATCTAAATTTTCCTCAAATCTATCCAGTTCTCTTTATCATTACTGATACTACCTTATTCCAATCCACTAGCTCTCATTTGAACCATCATAAAAGTCTAGTACCTGGCTAATTTTTATCATCCGTTCTATGTTCAGCTTTTTAAAGTTACTATAAACTAAAATGTCTCCTCAAAAATGTGTTACTTCCTCTGCCTAAAAGTTATCAGAAGTTTGTAACCATTACATTTAAAAAAAGAATCTACGATGATTCTAATTCTAGTGTTCAACCAATTATCCTTCCACTTTAATTCATTTAATTACTTATTTATGCATCCATCCATCTTATAAAACAGGGAAACTGTTCTAAGTAAAGAACATTTTAAAAAATTAAGAAAGTTAAAAATTTTAACTGTCGTTGTCAAGTTAGCCATTGTTACCAGAGTTGGAATCTGAGAGGCATTATGTACATAACAATATACTGAGAATTTTACTGGTTGAGGAAAAACTACAATGAACAATTTAAGGAAGGGTATATCATTATTTGATCTGTTAAAAGGGTAGGATATACAAGCAAGAGACTGAAAGAGTAGGGGAAAGACCATTGCAGGAAAAAGGATGATTTCTCAGTTCATTGACAATGGATTTGGAAAGGAAAGAATGCATAAACACATTTCAGAGGATGAAGTCTTAGTACTAGGTAACTATTTTGAATAAGGGAAGGGGAATTTAATGAGACTAAAGACGATAGATTTATCTGTCTTAATGACTAGATAGGCTGGATATTTATGAAATTATTAAAGCAAAGCTAGAATTAGGGATAATAATTACAGTTAAATGAGTTCAGATAGGAAAAAAGTGAAACTTTGATGAACTAGTCTATTATTCTTATGAATATTATTGGCAGGGTACACCCTTAAATCAAGTCCTTAAATTCTGTGAAAGAAGCTTTTCCCTTAGGATTCACAAATCAGAGGACTTTAGCCTTATTCTGGATATTCAAGAATATGCTATGCACTACTGGTTATGCAAGAATGTGCTATGCACTACTAAGTTAGCAATGGATTTTTTGAGACCATGACCCAATGGTCCTGAGTGTACTTATAGCATTGAATCAGGTCTCTTATGAGAGTGCATCCTTTGGAATTCCTCCAGTAGAGCCAAGAGATGCTCAATAATAGCTTCTTCCAAGGAATGTATGTTGCCTGCAGCTGAAGCACAGGAGACTTTGTACCCACACCTGAAAACCCACATGGTATTAGACAGAGGAAAAAAGTGAAAGAGAGGAGGAAAGGGCACATGGCAAGGGCGGTTGTCTGTTTCTGTTATAGTTCTGGGAGAGATCCCCAGAAGTTGGAGATGTTTAAATTTGAATCTGCTTTCTAGATTGTTAGGGAGGCAGATATTTTTAGAGTAGCAAGATTGACTGTTTCATTTAATAAATTGTTACTTTCACTTTATACTTGTAAAATATTTAGAAATATGCTATGCCAGATTCTGTTTATACTCTTTAAAAATGTTCTGTAAGGAATTAGAGATGTGGGCTGAGAGAGCCAGACAGATCTGTCCCTGCCAGTCTGGTGCTGCCACTGGAAGGCCCTTTCCTATGGGTGCACAGTACAGGCAGAGAGAGCCAGACAGATCCACCTCTGCCAGCTGGGCACCGCCACCAAAAGGCCCTTTCCTATGCTCTCGCAGCATGGGCAGAGAGAGCAACACAGATCTGCCTCTGCCTGCCCAGTGCTGCTACCAGAAACCCTCTCCCCAGGCAGCTAGCACAGGCAAAGAGAACCAACAGATCTGCCTCTGCATGCAGGGAGCTGCTGCCAGAAGTCTCCTTCCTGCAGGTGGCCAGTAGGAGCAGGGACACATAGCCAGATAAGCCACGTGCACCTGTAGGCCATTGGAGGCTCTTGGTTCCTTCGGGCAGCCATCACCCAATAGCCGACTCAGCCTCTGTGAGTCTGCCACCATTGCAGGAGTCCCAGTGTAGACACACAGGCTGAGAGATGCAGCCCCACCTCCACGCACCTCTGATCATCATGGAATCCCCAGTGTAGCTGCACAGGTCTGGAGAAGCCTGCTCCACACCCTGCTACCTCCTTGTAAATCTGGAATTAGAGGAACCCGGGTGCCTGTTCCATCTACCTATGCTGCCAAGGAGCAGCCAACATGGGAAGTGCCTGGGACCCCACAACCAGCTTGTTGGGAGGAACCAAGGATAATATCAAGATGAAGAAGCAAAAGGAAAACTCAGACCTCTAGCCCATACACAATAAGTCTGGGAGATACGATCATGGAAGAAAACAGAAGTTACACACCTGAAATCTCTGAAAGGACAGCAACTGAACTAAGGAAACAACTTCATTAGACTGTAAAAGCAGTCAAATCAGAAAGTGTCTCAAGTAAAAGAAGAAATCACAAATATACTGAAAAAATTGTTTATCAGGTCTAAAGACGACATACACAACAAAGAGGAGCATAGGAAAATGATGGAAATCTTGAACGAATGTAAAGAGGAATTACAATGCATACAGATTCAAATAGAGATACAGGAGATGAGAAAAATTCAATCCAAAGCTGGCAAAACTGCTTGAAAGAGACTGAAGACAGACTTTCAAACCTTGAAGATAGGATTGCACCTAGTGATCCTGAAAGGAAAGATCTCTTAAAAACAACACAAAATCAGGAAATAACAACTCATTGGCTGCAAAATGATGCAAAGAAGCATAACTTAAGAGTGATAGGTGTAGGTGAAGAAGCAGGGATCAACACAAATGAAATTAAAGGGATATTCACAGAAGTAATAGAAGAAAACTTCCCAAACATGGGAAATGGATCTGGCATGCAGATAAGTGAGGCATATAGGACTCCAACTAGTCATAACCAAAGTAAATCTACACCAAGACATATAATAATCAAGAATAGAATACTAAAAACTGTTAGAGAAAAGAGACAGATCACCTATAAAGGAAAATCAATCAGAATCTCGAAGACTTAGCAACACAAACCATCAAGTCAAGAAGAGTTTGGAGTGAAGTGTTTCAGATCCTGAAAGAAAACAATTTCCAACCCAGATTGATCTACCCTGCAAAACTATCTTTCAAAACTGTTGGAAAAATAAGGTACTTCCATGATAAAGAACAACTGAGGGAATTCATGACCACCAAACCAACCCTACAGAGCTCTAAAGGATATTCTAGAGAGATAAAGATGTCATGGTTCCAGGAACAGCAGCAGAGGGGGATCACCAAACAAGACAGGCAGTTGAATGAAGGGGAAAGTGGAGGGCCAACAGCAGGAGCATAGCGTGGCAGAGACAAACCAGTGTATGCAGGTTGTAACACTAATGTGGATGGCCTCAGTTCAGCAATAAAAAGAAACACAGGGAGAGTGGGTCAAGAAACAAGGTCCATCTATATACTGTATATAAGAAACACATTTAACTGGAAAGGATATTTATAAACTGAAAATCAAAGGAGAGAAGACAATTGTTCCAAGTGACAGGAGACCAGAAAAAAAAGGCAAGAGTAACTTGCCCATCAACCACAGAATAGATAGGGAAGATATGGTATTTTCATATAGTGGAAAGCTACCCAACTATAAAGTAGAATAATCTCAAAGCTCCGGTAAGTAAATGGACCCAACTGGAGATCATGGTCATGGGTGAAACATACAAACTCACACACATGAACCCCAGCATAAGAAACAGAAGGAGCTAATGAGATCCAAAGCAAAATCATTATTTTAAGAGTGATAGGGGAGGAAACACTGGGAGGGAAAGGTGGTAACTACCATTAATTTATTATTGTCTTGTTTTTAACTCTTGTATTGTTTTCACAATTGTGTTAGGTTTGCCTTTGTTCTGTCTTGATTGTTAGATTTTACTGTTTGATGATAGGGGCAACTATTTTGAATACAATGGGATATATTAATGTACTCTTGGTTTCCTATTATATTGCTTTGAAGTCTTATAATGATTTCATTCATTTGTTTAATTGGTTTTATTCTGTTTTGTTTGATTTTATTATGTGTGATGGTTTGAAGAGCTATTTTGAAGAAAATGTGACATTATAGTAGCCATTGCTGATTTCCTATCATCTTGCTTTGATTGCTTTGATGAACATGCTTTTGTTCTTCTGTTTTGATTGGTTCTATCCTGTTGTGTTTTATTTGATTTTATTATGTGTGATGGTATGGACAACTTTTTTGAGGAAAAAGAGATATTATAGAAGTCATTGTTCATTTCCTTTTATTTGGTTTTGAAGTCTTGTAATGCTTTCATTCTTTTGAATGGTTTTGTACTATTTTGTTATGTTTGCTATTATTGTGTATGAAGGTATGGTCAAGTATTTTGAAAAAAAAACAGGAAGAGTCATTATGGTAGCCACTGTTGATGTCTTGTTCTCTTGTTGTGAAGTACTTTGTTGCTTGCATTGTTCTGTTCTGATTTTCTTTGTTCTGTTCTGTTTTGTTTTCTTTTGTTTTATTCTCTTAAAAAGTAAAAAATGAATGAGAGATGTCTTAGTTACCACCTTCTTGCTGGGACAAAAATACTCAAAATCCACAAGTTAAAAGAGGAGGGGGTTATTTTGGCTTACCTTTATAGAGGTTTCAATCTGTAGTTGGCTGGTTCCAAGAGAGGACTAGTTTTGGTGTCACTCACCCCCAGAGTGAGTCTTCCCTCTTGAGCAACTTCATCATCCACATCTATATCTATGCTAAACCTATCAGGGGACTAATCCAGTAATGTGTACCCATGATCCAGTCACTTCCGAGAAGCCCCATCTATGAGCACATAAAGTTTTGGCATGGGTGCGTCTAGGTATAAGCTACATGACACATGGTTTGTTTAAAGATTCTTAATGAGGCATCTAGCAAGCAGTGAGGAATGAAGACAGGGCTTGAGAATCATCAGTGTATTGCTGTTTACCAACAATACAGGTATGGAGGCAGTCTCCCGTGGACTAAACACAGGCCCAGAAGAAATGATGGAGAACTGAATATTAGACAAGTGTAAAGAGAAGAGACTTAGATAAAACAGTCCAAAATGTGGACTGCTGCTCAGGGAAGCAATTAGAAAGATAAAATGCTATCATGACAGCCAAAGAGAGAGCTTCAAAAATAACAAGAAATTTTAGCTTTATTAATGATATCATTTAATGGAGAGGTCAAGTTGGATGAAAGCTAAGAAATGACCAATAGATTCTAAATGTTATACACATTTAAGTACTACTCTGTCACAAGGAGGGATAAATGTTAGTCATTTATAAGAAAATGGATGCAGTTTAAAACCATAATATTAAGTTAAATAAATCAGACACACACTTTAAATATCACATGATTTGTCTTACATTTCAAACCCAAAATATAAATCAATTAAAGAACAAATTAAAAGACAGATAAGAGGAAACAGAGAGAAAGATATTCTGCAAAATGGAAGAGGACCAATTCATGGGGAAGGGGATGTAAAATGGGTTAAAATATATTATGCACATGTACCAATGCACTATGATGAATGTGTAATCATTATGTGCTTCAAATGTGTTACAAAAATAAAAATTGTAAAAAGCAAAATAAATAAGTATATAGTGGTCTCATTGATATTTTATGAGAAGTCATAAGATATTAAAGTAATTCCTGAAGAAAGATGATATGAGAAGGTGGAGTGCATAAGTGTTGAACATTTTCCTGAAGAATTTAGTAGTAAAAGGAATACTAGAAATGGAAAGGAAAGTTGTTTTTTTTTAAATTTTATTTAAAGAGAAAAAAAAACAGAAAAAGGGGTAGAAACAATACAGAATTTCAGGGAAAAAAATAAGCAGTAAGAAATCACTAGTTGATGAGTTACATACTGTCTTCTTAGACATAGTTGTTAAAGTTACAAAATTAAAGAATACAAAGTGGACATTCAAAAAGTGAGACTGCAAAGAAGTTCAATGATCCAGTAACAATTTAGCAACATGGTTTTCAATCCTACACACTTAAACATACATTCACCCATATCCTCTAGAGCACTTTCTTTTCTTCTTTTTACTTTTTAAGTCCATTATCTGCTTAGTTATATCCTGTTTCAGGTTGTTCAGTACCTTACTGACTTGTTTCGTTGTTGTTATATACTTTTAATCACTTTATATAATTCTGTTGCCTTGTTTTTGAGTTTCTCCTCATCCATGATCCATGGATCAGCTTTGGTGGAGTTGGGAGATTTTTGGAGGTATTTTGTTACTTTCTTATCTACTTTTTTTTTTTTTGGAAGGTAGCAAAATACAGCAGAACAAGATAGAACAAACCCATGCAACCGCACTGCAATAAAACTACCACAGAACCTCAGAGCAGATCACCAGGACACAAGCAATGGGCTCAATAGTACAGCCCATTTTGTTCACATTAGCTGTTCTTTTCAACCAAATAGAGGAAAATGGAAGGAAATATTGAACTTTTAAAAACAGAATATTGAATAAAGCAGTACCATTAATCAAAACTGAGCAAAACAGTGATAAAAATATTTGCCTTCAAAGAGATTGTAGAAGGAAATACCCCTTACTTGCCATGCTGTATACATTCGTCCTCCAAAAAGATACTCAGACCACAGGTGCCTACTTGCTAATGGCGGGAGTGGGGGGGATTCTTAGCCCACGCACCAGCAGGGCCCTAGCTGTTTACAGGCTGGCCAGCAGGCTGCCTTATCTCCCAGCGCCCAAAGTTCCAACATGATGAAGAGCTTAGGAGTTGCTGATAGTTCTCGCCCTGGTGTGCCAGTGGTTTGCTAGGCCACCAGCTGCTCACCAGGGTGGCCAGCAGGCCACCTGTTCTCCAGCACCCAAAGTTCCCAACATGATGCAGAGTTCAGGTATCCGAATGGAAAGTTTTAATTTGGACAAGATGAAATTTTTAGCCAACAATGGAGGAGATAAGGGTGGTGGAGGAAAGGCAAAATAAATATCAAGATGCATGGAAAGCAGTAGCAAAGTTAGCCTAGAAGAGAAAAGCTGCCATTATCAATGTGTTCCTAAGGGAATAAGTGATATAAATTGAGAATTTGTACTTGGTGATCATTTATTTTCTGTGATACATGGAATTCATTTGTAGAGATACATAAGCAGTTTATAAAGAGAATAAAAATTTTGAAATTTAAAAATTTGAAATTCCCAAATCTTGAAACTTTAGGAAAAAAACCAGTAAGTGAACTAATTATTTATGAGGATAAATTAATATGTGTACCTGCCATCATATAACTCAGGTTTGGTCTTTGCTGCTTGACAGGTTCATTCAGAAAATTAAGGAATTAGGAAAAGAGGAAGTGGATTGTAGGATTTACTCAAATTTTGTTTGCTCAAAATCACCTAATACTTTTTTTTTTTTAATTTAGGTGGCTTAGACAAGCACAGAACCTATATTTGGGGGACTGATTGTACAGTTGAATCAGTATAATCAACTAGTCATGAAAGTTTTGAGTGCTTTTCAATGAATTTTTGAAATTTTAGGAACTGGTCTGTGTAGGAAAGAGAGAAGCTAAACAGTAGCAAACTTTTTGAGACTAGAAACAACTGGAGTGTTTCTTTGCAAACTCTGTCATCAAGTAACAATGGTACTTTGTGTAGGGTAACATTTTTCTTTAACCAGTACTGGGGAATGAATTCAGAACCTCACACAGGATTGGCAAGCACGGTACCACTGAGCTCCATCCCTGCTTTAAAGAATTATTTTGACATAAAGTTAAATTTCTCAAGCTGTGGAATCTTATGAGTTCCAGTGCACCTTGTTTCCATTCTAGTCCTGCATGCCTGCTACGCAGGGAAAATTGTTCATGACAGAGGGATGAAAGCAAATGGGAACTTGCCTGCACTTTGCTGATATGCAGGAGAGATCTTTCCCAGAATTTCCTTTTGGCAAAAGCTAATTTTTTAATTTACATAAAATGACTGTGATTTTCCTTTTACACGTGCACTTTGATTTACATTCTTCCATTTTGACTCACTTCTTCCTGGCGTATTAAAAGTCACTCCTCAAATTCTAACATGACCGAGTCCATTTTGGCTGTCCTTCAGACCATGCATCTTCATGATCACCCTCTTTAATCAAAGGCTGTTTCATTCCCAACACCGGGCTAAAGAGAGGAACTATGCTGAAGGGTCTCAGTGGAATTATTCTTTCTGCTATGAGTTAAGTAAAAAAAAAAAAAATATCTCTAGCACATGCCCTGTCTGGTATTTTAGCACCTAAAAAATTTGAAAATGGTATTATTTTTGTTAAAGAAATAAAATATATTAAAAACAGGAAAATGTCAGTTCCAAGATTAATAAATAAGGATGATTTACAAAGACTTTCAAACAAGATAAATTCTCAAAGCTTTTATTTATTTAATCTAATAGAGGAACACAGTAGAAAATAAAACAAAGGGATTGTAGGTTTTTGGAACTTGATAGAACTACCTACAATGTGACTGCAAGTTCTGTAACTGTTAGCTCTTTAACTTTAAACTTAAAGTTTATGAGTCTTGAGTTTATTGTTACTGTAGTCCCCATCAAAACAATAATTGATGATACCTACATTATAAGGCAGCTGTAAGGATTAAAGCACAAAAATTCCTAATACACTAAACACCTTTTTGTCTTCCTTTACATTTATTGAAGGTGGCAACTATGCCTTCTCCTTTTGTATTTTTCACTCATCACAGCAGCCATCTGGTAGACATTCAAAAGATATACACTAGATGGTTTAACAACAACAACAGTGATATTTGTAATTAGATCACATTCCATGGGAATGCAGGGGTTAAGCTGAAAGACACTCTAAACCTTCCTGAACAATTGAAGAGCAACTGGCTCAGGACTAACGACCTTTATAAAATAAAATAGAATTCAGTAACAGTGCCAGTCCCTTTATATTCAGTCTTTTTGCAAACTATGAAATCAATGGAATCAGACCAACATTTATCGAATATTATAGTACATTAAGAGCTTATCTCCCCATTGAGAGTTCTCCTTTTGATATATCCAAACTATTATGAGTGCATCTGTTAGGGTAATTTGGCACATTTGAAGGTTTTGATCTTAATCTCTGAAAAATTACTGATCTCAGAAATTGGAAAAGACTCTTAAAGCTAGAATTAAGCAAAGATTATTTGGAATCATGCCTTCATGATCTACCTCCCATGATTCTGTAACTGGCTTCTAACACTTAAAAAAATCGTGTAGGAATATTTTTGAGAGAAAATTTGGAAAGCTTTTATTAAATGAAAATAGCAAGGTAAATGTGTCTAGATGTCTCCCCAAAACCTCATGGATTGTGTCTAGGTATTCCCCTAAAGCCTCCTGTGGTCATGTGGGGGTTTTCAGAGATGGCTGTATCTAAAGCATGTGATGCTGGAATTGACTGGTAGTGCAATGCTAAATTCCAGGGCACTAGGATTAAGGATGTGAGTGCCTTGAATAACCTGAATAACATAAAGGGGCAGAAAGATGTTATTAAATCTACTTTTTGCTTTGCTACCTTCTGTCTGCCATGAACTGTTTCTTCTCTGCAATGTCACCCTGCCCTTGGAGCCAACCAATCATAGACTGAAACCTCTACAAATTGTGAGCTAAATAAACCTTTCTTCTCTTTACTTTGGGCATCTGTCTCAACAATGAGAAAAATAAGATGGCAAAGAATAAGAAACAATATTACAAATAATTAGGAAAAGATTTACTTTGAAAATAATATCATGGGTTATTAGTAGTACTTTTTTTCAACCACTGTGACTAGCTATGAATTTTTTTTTTTTTTTTTTTGTACTGGGGATCAAACTCATGACCTCACACTTGCCAAGCAGGTGTTTATGCCACTGAGCTAAATCCCAGCCTTGCTAAGAATTTTATTCAAGCAAAAATGACTCACACATATTTCAAGGCCATATGCATTCAGAACAGTCAATTAAATTTATCTAAACATTTGCTTTAACATGGCATATTTAAACTTTCTGTTACAGGGCTTCTTTTAACTTCACAATGCATCATGTTTTGGTGAATCACAACAGAGAGTGAATACGAATCACTTTTAGCTTTATTAATCTATTTATATTATTGCACATTGTTTGAATCATCCAAATAATGTTTTGCTATTCTTTTCAGTTGCAATAGTATAGGAAATCCTTATCCTGTATCACTTGTGGATGTCTTCTATGTGTGAGAAGACTTACAATGGCAAACATTTCTGGTCCTGATCACTTAAATTCCATGAATTTAAACAAATTAGTAAAAGATTTAGCTTGTGACTTTTTAGCAATAAATATGGTGAAGGAAAGAATTTCATTATATTTTTAAAAGAAAGTAAAACAAAGATGTTTTTATTTAATTAAACTGATTCACTAGCTATATTATAATGATTAGAACAAAAACAAAAGTAATTATTGAATAATTAAATACAGAGGCACTCAGTGTTATATTATTGCTCTGTTTTAATCAAAGTGTCAACTAGAATAATGTAGGTGACACTGTGCTAAGGATTTAGGAAAAGGAAAAGCAAAGGAATGTAGAGAGAGATCGTTGATATTAAAGAAGTTGATGAGGATTATATATGAGTCTGTGGTTAATACTTACTTAGCCAGAGTTCTGAAAGCAAGTCCAAAAGTTTGGCAAAGAGCAGAGGATAGGTTTATCACATAATACGAAAAGAAACATGGCTTGGAGTTCAACTTAAGTTGGTTCAGATGTAATTCCACAGAGTTCTTATTGCATGCTATTGTAATATTAGAGCTATTAGAACCTGTTTTCTTATTTGCAAAATGCTGGTAACAATATAACACTGTGCTTACTGTAACAATTAAAATATAATGTATAAAAATATAACATAATACTTTATAAATGACATATTTTAGCTATGTTGTTAACATTTCCTTGGTACAGACTCAAGGTTAGGCACTGTCTTTGGTCTTTACTCTTCAGGAACTTACATTTTTAGTAGGTAAACTAAATACATATACAAGTAATGACAATTTAAATGTGATGTACATAGTGAAAAGATGGGACTAATGAACTGTTTGGATAAGTGCAAGGCAGCAACACAGACAGAAGATACTTGATAACTATATGTTGTTATTGATAATACCAGGTAGGTATCTGTCTCAGTCTGCTCACCTGCCATGACAACATATCATGAACTGGGAAGTCTGAGATAGGGGATGTACCTGGCTAGGTTCTATAAAAGAATGTGTTCTGTCTTTAAATGACCATTTTCTCATTGTTTCTCACATGGCCTTTCCTCATGGGTGACATATACAGAGAAAAAAATATCTTCTTTCTAGGCTATCTATGCTATCATAACAGGACTCCAATATTAAAATTCATTTAACCTTAATTATGTTCTAAAATACCTATTTACCAAATAAAGTCATATTGGGGGTTTGGATTTGTGCTTATGAATTACAAAAGACACAGTTCAGGTCATAGCAATATCTGGTTACTGGATGCAGAGCCCATCAAGAGAATAAAAAAAAAATCAGAAATCC